>JABFPQ010000674.1:0-10559 GCA_022817265.1 Masnerella sp. ZL-2020
GTTACTAGACAAGCCAAACTTTTTTTTCCGGTAAGGCAAAAACTCAGTTTATTGACCGTTAATAAGTTATTGTAGTTTAAAAAAGAGGTCTGGGTCTGGCAGACCCGTATGGTTAGTTGAGGGTTAATATTCTTATAATCTTCTGTAAAAACGGTCTATATAAATATTTCTGGACAATTAGAAATGATAAAATAAAATTAATGCATTTTTTTAATTGATTATCGAAAACTATTGTTATAAATTATATTTCTGGACAACAATTTTTTAGCTTGTGTTTACCTGAAAAATTACGTCAAAAGGGCACAAGATTAACTGCTGATCAAAAGGAAATGGTTGAAAAGAGAAAGAAGGAAATACAAGCTGAGTTTAGAAACCGTTTAGGAATCATTGTCGATTCACCAAAGCAAGGTGAATTGATTATGTTTAAATTTCATTTTCATTCGATATATAATATACTAATGTACATATTTATAAAACGAAATTGAATAATTGTTCTCAGGATTTGGTTCAAGCAATGACGGAAATACTGCCAGAAAATTTTTCGAAAGATATGTTGAATCGGCACAAATTTTGAACCTAGATGAAGAAATTGTATTGAGGTTTTCAACAATTCTGATTGCAATAAATATTTCTAAAGAGTTGGATGCAGAGAAATTTGGTGACTATGCTGTAGAAACTGCGAGATTACTTTTAAAAAAGTACTCGTTTTGGACGATGAGCCCAACGGTTCACAAAATGTTGTTACATGGAAAAGATATTATTCTTCACAGCTTGTTACCGATAGGTATATATTAAAATTATATCATTACATTTTATTTTGCAGTTATAAATTAGAAAAAATGTAAACTTATATTTATTATATTTATTTCAAGTAATAAACATACACTCTAAAAAATTGTAGTTTCGGTATCCCTTGCGTGGGAACACTACTTGATATTCGGGCAATCCGATTTCCACTTACCTCGAGTGGATTCTACTTGAGACATTCCAAAATCGAATTTCTGTGAATCGAAAAGTGTATGGCTGTCGATTAGTAGACAAATTTTCATTTTAGTTTGATTTAAAACAAATACAGTTCAAAATGCAAATTAGATTCAATTTAGTTTCTATATCTAAATACAATATATTTTTTTATAACCACTAATAGTCAGGTTCTACTACATTATTTATTTTAAAATCTAATTTAAATTATATTCTCAGTATATTACTGTTATATTCGTCTAAAAATCTTGTAGTAAAATAAAAAATACCTTTTTCAGGGTCTTTGTCTGAAGAAGCATTAGAACATCGAAACAAAGACATGAAAAAATATCGAGAACTACATGCTCGTCAAATGAGCCGTCAGCAAAATTTGACAGACATTTTAAATAGATTTTTTGTCACATCCGATCCGTTTATAACTAATCTGCGTGCATCAAATAAATTGAAAAAATGCAAACGAGATGTACCAGTTTCCGTGAAGGGGTTATTGAGAATTCAAGAGTATTCATCTGACAAAGAAAACTGCAGCAGTGATTCTGAGTGAATACGACTGGACAAATCAGACAAAAAAAATGTGTTACGATTTTTGGTTCTATTTTCCATTGTTATTATTACATTCGTTATTGTTTTATGTGTAATAGTTTATTATCATAATTTTTAACAAAAAAACACTTTTCAATAATAAAATTTTGTAATTTTAATTATTTATATATATTATATTGTTTTATAATTATATATATAACATAAAAATTTATATTAAAAAATAATAGGTCAAGTGTGAATTTGATTTGTGAATTAAATACGTAACCCTGTTTCACAAATTTCCGATTTTCAGCTTATTTGACTTGAACTAACAGCTCTACGAATATAATCTTAATTCAACGACACAAAAGTAAATTTCTTAAGTTAGCTCGGACGTTTTTTCTGTTTTTACACTTTGGTTATAATAAGGGCTACAAAGTACGTTTAGTTCTTTTCATTTTGTAGTAAAAAAACATACATTTTAGATATAAAATAGCCTAGTTATGACACAAAACATCCCATGCGCGCGTTTGACTACGACCTGGACCACTGTGCGGTGCAAGTTAATCTGAAAGACTTTGAGTCCAGGACTAGCCATGTTGGCTTAGCCTATTTCTCTGAGGTCTCAGCCCCCCCTCTGGTTCCCTGGTGCCTTGTTCCCTCTCTGAAAATCAGGTGGGTTGAGCCCATGGAGACCACGAAGCTTTTCTCCCTGATCAGCTTCGCCGATTCCTCGTCCACTCCAAGGACAAGATGGATGCCACCACCCACCTTCTCCCTTTTGTAGACGGTCCACTTCGAAGTCGTCAGGTCAGGGCACTGCTTTGCAATCAGCCGCAGCACCTTCAGCGTTTCCCGCTGCGGAGGCGGGATGAGCACGGTCATCGTCGTTCTCTTGATGAGTTCGTCAGGGTGGACAAGCCTCACCTGACGATCCCCAGCTTTCAGACTCGCCGCGTTTTTCTTCAGCCACTCGGCCGACGGCTCGTCTTCGCAGATGACCGTGATCACCCCGGCTTTTACCGCGGTATCCACGTACCTCGGTACCTGTTCTCCATCCGGAATTTCCAGGATGGCATCCTCCAGGGAGAGCTTGAAGGCGTCCACTAGGGACGACTCCAGTCTCGCCTCGATGTCCTCCCCCACCGCGAGAAGCACCCGCGGTTTGTTCGAGGCCATGGCGGCGAAGGTGGCGCCCTTCCGGAGAACAGAGGCAAGCTCTTGCTTCCTTCCGGCGCCCCCCTCCCCGCCCCTGGCTCTCTTGGCGCAGGGCTTCACCGTGGGGTCGGACACGCTCCTCTCCGGCTTCCTCTTCCCCCTTTCAGTCGCCGGAGGGGCCCTCTCTTCTGGGTGGTTGACCTTAGGAGGCGAGGTCGGACGGGTTCTAGCCCCAGCCCTATCGCGCTCCTTGGCCTTTGCCGACCCAGACTTTCTCGAGGGTGGACGAGGAGGCGGCGGGAGTCCAGCGCTCTCCGCCGCCTTCCTGTCCTCCTCGTACTTTAGCCACATGAGCCTACGATTGTAGGCGCCACTGTGCCCATCCCTTTCCTCCTTCGAGACTTCCGCCTCGGCCGAAGCGTTGGCTTCTGTCTCTTCGGAGGACTCCGCTAGAACCAGGGTGCTGTTGCTCTCCTGGTTCTCTTGAGACGGGGCGGTTACCGCTCCCGCATCATCTTCGTTTTCAGCAGTCAAGGAGACATGCTGCATTATTTCGTTTATCTCTTGATCCATTTTTGATCCCACGAGCAGCTGGGAAAAGAAGTCCACCCAAGCAGAGCCCGCATACTTGGGTAAGGCTACATACGAGGAGAGGGCGCCTGGTATCTCCAAGGCACCGTTTGAGACACAGCTCCGTCTGTGTCATGCATCCTTCGGCACGGTAGCTAACACCTTAGATTACGGCGCAGGGCCCCCTATCCGGTTTCCCGGATGGGGACTTTACCCGTCCGGAGGTGCGCGCACACCCCGGGACGGAGAGCTGCTTGTTTGCCATCTCCGCGAGCTTGTGCCGCTCCCCGGCTCCCAGGTCACGAGGGAAACCCGTTGGCCTGAAGGCCGGGGGGAGGCCGCATGCACTGGGCCATTCACACACACCAAGACGATACCCCCATCCACACCGGCAGAGCCTGTTTATAAGGATGCCTTCATTCATTTCCCCAGTGCACACGCAGCTCGCCGAGGTCGAGCCCCCGTACCACGCCAAGGTCTTGCAGCTCCCATCGGGGGATAGTTCTAATTAAAAATATAAAATTTTTATTGCACAATCATATTGAGCGGATGAAATTTATTATAGAAGCAACATTTGAATCATCAAAAACGAATTATTTAAGAAAATTCAACACCAAAAATTTTTTTCTAATTTTTCTCGAGCCAAATGCGGATAACGGTTTTTTTTTATTTGGATGGCAGAAGAGCGGACGCGTTCATTGGGTGGACACCTTCACGCGTTACATGTGTAGCGCGTAAGGTTATTCGCGTTTTACGTTGTGGCGACCGCACAATGGAAGCTTACGCGCTGTTTTACTCGCGTCAAACCGCGCATTGCGAACGCGAGTGTAATATTCGAAATGACGCGTTCTCGTCTTAAACTAAAGGCCACCGCACAATGGACGCTTACGCGCTATTTTACTCGCGTCAAAACGCGCCTTGCGAACGCGAGTGTAATGTTCGAAATGACGCGTTCTTCCCTAAAACTCGCGCGTTTCATACGCGCGATCAAAACGCGCAACTCCTAACGTTTTATATAGTATTAATATAAGCTACTCGTTTTTATCATTTGAAATTATTATTCCAATGAAAAAATTTTTTGGATAATTATGGATATATATAATCCAGTGCTGGCATCAACTACAGTATTAGTTTTATCCTTGATTGCCAAATTATTAAAAAAAAGAAAGAATCAAAAACGAAAAAAACGACGATGGTGGGTTAAACCAGTGTGGATGAAACGAAATCAATTTAGTCAATTTCGCACTATATTTCAATGGTTGTTTCAAGAAAACGATGATGAAACAATGGTTGCTTACATTAGAATGGATGCGGAACAGTTTAAATATCTTTTAGAACTTCTCCGACCAAAATTGACTAAACGAAGTATTCGGCGACCAATTCCACCAGAAGAACGTTTATTGTTAACATTATAGTGAGTAATCTAAATAACTATCTATACAAATTTTGAAAAATAGATTGACCAAATAGGTTAAATAGAGATAAAAATAGATGGATGGATAAATAATTTATGTTAATATCTGTATAACAGTTTAAAATATGTAAACAATTAATTGAAATATTTTATATAGTTTTTTAGCGCATGGTACAAATTTTAAAACATGCAGCTGGTCATTTTTAATGGGTGAAAGGACTGTTTCTAAAATTATTGAAGAAACCTGTGGAGCAATATGGGAAACTTTGTCTCCTATTTATCTTCCACCGCCAACTAAGGAAATGTTTGAACAAATAAGTTTGGATTATTATGATTTATGGAATATGCCAAACTGTATTGGGTCCATAGACGGAAAACACGTTCAAATTCAAGCTCCACGTAATTCAGGATCCAATTATTTTAACTATAAAAAACATTTTAGTTTAGTTTTGTTAGCGGTTTGTGATGCGAAGTACAAATTTACGATGGTAGACATCGGCGCTTATGGATCACAAAGTGATGGAGGAATACTTAGAAACAGTACTTTTGGACACTTACTTGATAATGGAGGTATCAGGTTGCCTGATACCAAAATTCTTCCAAATTCAATAGAACATTTCCCCCATTACTTTGTAGCAGACGAAGCTTTTCCTTTGAAATATTACATTATGCGTCCGTACTCTGGTCAAAATTTGAGCTTACAACAAAAAATTTTCAACTATCGTCTGTCTAGAGCGAGAAGGACGATTGAAAATTCTTTCGGAATTTTAACATCTAGATGGCGAGTTTTTCATACTAAAATTGTAGCTAAGGTAAGCTCAATTGAAAAATTTGTGTGTGCAACTATTGTTCTCCACAATTATTTGATGCAACACGAAGAACAATTAATTACAAGTAAAAAACGATATTGTCCTTCCGAGTTCCAAGACAGACTAGACGAAGATGGAAATTTAATTGAAGGAAAATGGCGTAGTCAGCATTCTTCATTTTTTAAAAATTTGTCTGTTGCGCAAAATGTGAAATCAAACCATTATATGTTGTTAAGAAATACTTTGGCCTCATATTTTACATCTTCTCAAGGAAACGTTCCATGGCAACACGATGTAGTGACTGCTGGTAGTTTTTAATTTGATTTCGTATGAATTTATTATAATGATTATTCATTATATTATAATATAATTATAATTATAATATAATAATAATTATAATTATAATATAATAATATTCATTATAATAATTATAATTTATTATAATGCTCTCCAAATCATTGTAAATTATAATATAAAACCATTATGTAATAGGCGATTAAGTTCAATATACTGAAAATGTAAAAAATAAAAATATTTTTATTTAAATGACAACTAATAATCTAATAATGATTACAATCTGATTATCACAGTATTTTTGTTGATTTGTTTACATTTCATGTAGTACTTCCAATAAATAATGTACAATTTCAAATATATATAAATATTATCAAAATCAAATGTAAATTTGATTAATAATTCATTAAAATTTGATCATAATCGATTCTATTTCAATAAAATGGAAGAAAATTTAGTTGTCATCTTCAATTTCATTGATAAGTGACAAAATTTTGATTCTTGCCATTTTTTGTTTTTTTCTTGGCAATTCGTCCAATAAACCACAAATTGTTTGACAAAAATGTGTGTTAACATTTTCTTTGGAATTTATGGATGTATAAGCACTTTGAACTGTTTTTAAAGTTGACTTTAACATATTATCTATACCATCACTATTGTCTTTTCTATTGTCAGAACGAGGGTTTTTCAATTTGCTAATTTTTAAATTATTCTTAGTATCGTTAATTTTTGGGACTGTTTGAAAATTCTCTTCTGATGGTAGAGTTGTCTGTTTTGAGGTAGATGGGGCGTCGAGATTTGTGTATTGAATATTAATATTTTCATTAATTTCAGTGTTTTCTGTTATATTCACTTCTGTGGCTGTGGACGGATTGCTTAAAAAATTAAAATCAAATTCTTCCATTATGAAATTGCTTGAAATATCAAGGATATTAAAATCAGTATTCTCATTTTTCATTAAGTTCTGATTTTCTTTGTTTATCAATGACAAATCTTCATTTCGGAACATCGGTGTTGTTTTCAGAAGCCTGAACGTCACAAAGATTCTTGTCTTTAATATTGGATACCGTGCTGAAAATTGATTACAAATCAAATTAATTTAAGTAAAAATATATTATCAACTAACAATTCACTGATATCAGTAATGCAAGTTTATCTATTAGATTTGTATAAATGTATATACAATTGAAAGCAAATTTTATTCATTAAATATAATAATGTTCAATCTTATTATGTAATTATCATAAAAAGCATCAATCAAAAACTACATTCATATTATTCTCATAATTCACAGAAAATTGCTATTGCTAAAATGGCTTAAAATTGATCGCAAAATAGAAAAAATTAAACCTTTTAGATTTAAGATACGGAATCAAAAAAGACATCGCCTTGTGGTACGCGAAAGAAGGAACGACTGGCACTGATGCAGATCCAGATTTTTCTCCTGTTTTTAATTTATTTAGAGATTTGTTGAATTGGTCCTGCAAACTTTTCCATTTTGTTGCACAATCCTTTGCTATAAATCATAAATAAATAACTAAAAAACATTGTAATAGAGCAATAAGATATAAATAAAATACACAGCGTATTCAACCAAATAAAAGTTTCTCATTTATCTCCTTTTGAGGTTATGTTTATATCAACAAACTCTTTTTTGACAAAAAGGTAAAAAGAATGTTTTCTCACCACTCATATTGCATTGTCGAGCAATCGAATCGAATGTATTCATTCGCATTCTTTTATCATTGTAATTTGCATGAGATTTGTCATATAAATGAGGTTGTCCTTCCACCAACACGATCAATTTATATAGTGATTGATTACTCATTTTAACGATATATTTTACTTTTGATCAAATAAAAATATTTTTCTCGCAAAATGGAAAAGGCAGCTTTTCGTCAAAATCGCTATTCAAACAATTCAATTTTTTAAAGTAATCGATTTGACAACAGCAAACAATAATTTTGAGCGGGAAACTAACTATATTGTGACTAGGGCGCCACAGTCGACAATATGAAGAACTACTTGTCAAGCGGGAAAATTCAAATTACAAAAAAACATATAACACATATAACATAATAAATTAATACAAAAAAATTATTTAGAAATTAATTAATAAAAGTCTATTTACCTAATTTCAATAAATATGAACTAATAATAATTATTATAAATATTTTGCATCAAATAGTTATAATCTAAATATAATTATAATTTAAATAGATAAATATACGAAACTTTTTGTTTTTTGAGTTAAATTTTAGTGATAATGTTTCTACAATACTTAAATGTACGACTTTATTTTTGAAAAGCATCATTAATTTTAATATTAAAAAATAAGATTTCCAGTACATTTTCTTTAAATTGTATTGGAACTTTAAATTGTTTATAAAATATGAAAATATTACAACAAATTGTTACAATTAAAATATTGTAACAATTGCGCAATTTTCAGATCTACAATTTCATAAATTGTATCATGGCAGAAAAGTTTGGGCCGCGTTCCAAACGCGCGTTGCAGCCGCGAATTTACGGCAAAGCACGCTTCAGTTTTTAAAAATTTGCGCGCGTTCCGAACGCGCGTTTTTACGCGTAAATATCAGCGCGTAAGCGTCCATTGTGCGGTGGCCTTTATAATACAAAAATTTCTACGGAATGGTGCCCGATGTATGGTCTTCAGCAATACTGGAAATCGGTGCTTGAATTGGATGTCCTGAAGTTGACGAAAGGGATCGATATCCAGGGAATTCCCGGTTTTTGCCACGTAGTTGGAAAAATCGGAGATTGAGACAAATTTCCAATCCAGGTGTTCAAATCAACGATGGCCTTTGATTTTGATTAATTCCTTGCGGTTTTTTGAATAACTTCCAGCATAACTTCAATTACGGATAAGTGGAATGATTAAATGACGGAAAAGCAATTGTTGGCCTTTAATATTTTATCCATAAATCGCCTCGCATCTATAAATAAAAAAGTTACATAATAATCGGATGAAATTTTATAAAAATAGTATACTCGTATTTTAACAAATACCTGCGAGGCGTTCCAATATAATTTTGTGTACCACTTTATCAATAATATGAATATAACTTAACAGAAATACGTGATCTTTTTTTCTTTTTCATAGAAGTCACACGTGTCGTCCAAATTGCTGCGATCGAAATGACCAAGTCACGCGTCGTATATTTGGTATAAATTTCGCAGATCACCATCATGCCGCATTCACACTTTTTCCACTTTCAACGCGCCGAAATATGAATGAGGGGTGGGATCTATACGCATTCACCTGACATTCGTTACAATTTGTTTATTGATTTCTTCTTAATTATACCCCCGGGGGTGGGTGGGGATGGAAATTTTTATGATACTGACTATAATTTTGCACGTAGAATCCAAATCTGCAATCAAAAATGGGGGTTCCCATTCAAGATTTCAACGCTGCCTCCCGCCCCACCCCTGGGGGGGCGTATTTAGTGCCATTCGATAGATTTCTGAAAAATATTGAACACGTGTTTTTTGGTTTTTCGATCCAATGTAAATTTCGCGTGTACGACACTTTGTCCATCCTGTCCGACTTCACCTTATTTTATATAACGGTATCTTTTGAATATAATAACTATGTCCCAACTATTTTATGAACGATTTCATGAACGCGATACTTTTTGTGTCATGCATTTGTGTACGACATTTTTTGGACCAAAAAATGTCTAAACAATGTCGTTTGCACCTCGTGCGCAAGCACCTTTGATACAAAATATACTATTGTAAACACTAAGCCAAAAAAAACTAATCACTTTGAAAAGGTCCAAAAATTGGACATTTTCAAACGTGGGACAATTCGTTAATTTTCATTGTAGAAAAAAATCGGCAAATATCAAATTGGAGATATACCTCTCCCCTACAAAATGAGCCATCAAGCGATTAATTTGACCTAATTAAACCCCCTCAAAACCCTTATTAAAAGTGGGCGTTTGTTCAGGTGAAAAAAGTCAAAGTTTGAACCTCTCCACGGGGTTTATCGATGATTGTATGACTTGGGCAAGCATAAGGGGTTAAAAGTTATTCAATTCCCTACAATTCGGCCCAAAGAGCGACTAGTTTGACTTTAAAATGGCCAAGCTATTGCCATTTTAATTAAAAAAGTCGTATCAATATTTGATGTTTTTTTATATAATTGGCCGTAAATTATAAACTAAATTTCATAGAAAATCACGGGAATGCGTTTTTTAATCATATTTCGCCTCAAAGAATAGAAAGCAACAATCACAAAGCGAAATTTGCCCAAAAAAGTCGAAAAAGCCTTTTTTTTAAAAACGGTCATAACATGGCCATTTTAAGGCCAAAATAGGCGCTCTTTTTTTTAAATTAAAAGGAATTGAATGAACTTTCAGCTGCTGCATTTGATCTTACGTTTATTTCCGAAAACAATAAATTTTGATAAGGTTTTTGCAGTATAATTTTTCACGAGGAAAAATTTAACTTTCTAACTCGCCTCTCAAGCCCCTTTTTACACTTCAAAATGCGTTTTTTTGCATTTTTCAAACAAATCTATAAAAAAAACACTGAATAGTTCAACAACGAACCATTTACACTGATAAAAACCCGAAAAAAGTCGGAAAAGACACTTTTTTTTCAAATGGCCATAATTTAGCCATTTTACGGCCAAAATGGTCGCTCGTTGGCCCAAATTTATTTATTTAATACTATCAACGGGAGTATACCCAATTAAATACAATGACAAAGTAAGTTAATACAAGTTGAAAAATATTACACACAGATGGCGATGAGGTCTCAAAAATATCAAAATATGTGCG
>JABFPQ010000675.1:0-10566 GCA_022817265.1 Masnerella sp. ZL-2020
GAATTAATTTATAAAATGCTGTAATTTTTCATATCAACTATATAGAATATTAACATTTTAATAAAAAATTATTAATCTTTCTTCTTAAAGACAATATTTTACAAACAAAATTTGTAATTTGTGTATGTGTAATCTATCTAAATTGTTTATAATGTTTAATCTTAGAATATATTTTTAAATTCAAACTTTTTTTTCAATACACAATAAATATATTACATGCTCTAATTTTTAAATCTAACTATATAAGAATATCTTAAATAAAATACAAAATTTTAAACTTTCTTCTCAAAGGCCAAATTTTCAAAACCAAATTTGTAATTTTTTTTGAAATAGTTAAAATGAATACTTTCAATTCATATTTTTACATTTCAACTTTTTTATGATAAGGATTTTAAAATAATAATAATAATAATAATGTGATATTTAGTATAAAATGTACGTTTTGCACAAACCAGATATGAATTTGAAACCAAACAAGTTTATTTGCTTTATCTTTCACATCCATGGTAGCATTTGTAGTTTCTGATTCACATGTATTAACCTTGTTTAATAATTAGTTCCAATACGTAGATTAAACAAACTGTTATCATTTTTTCAAATTGAATTTATTATTCATCTTTCAAGGTCTCAACATTAACTACAATTTTCGCAATTCACAGAATTTCATCTATTGATATTTTCTGCTTCTAATATCATTCAGAAACACAAAAATTTGTATACTGTAATAAAAAGCAGCCTTGAAACCGATTCTGAATTAAAATCGTACTAAAATAGGATGAACGTCTAAAATTGCCATAAAACTGCCAAATAGATCATTTCGTAAAACGATCACTTTTTACATGTAAATAACAAAGTTGAACGTGAAAACAGTGAAAATTTTATGACTAATGACATTTTCGATTTCTAAACGAATTTGATTTGTAGTCAAATATTCAAAACGTGAAATTTGGTTTTTTTAATTATTGCTTGAAAATTTGATTGGAAACAACTTGTTTTATCACTATTTTGTAATATTCAGAAACCGGTTGAAAATTCATTTTTTTATTCAATATGTTTACTGATAATAACTTTCTATTTTTGATAAACTTAATGCAGAAGAATCGAACATGTGTAAGAAATAATTTTTTTATCAACTGTCCATTAAAATCTCTTATGCAATAACATGGAATTTTATTGATGTTATCTATTTGAACTATATTTCAAAATGAATTTTTTATCGTTAAGAAGGAAATGGATTTATTAAATATTTAATTAGTAGTTACTTAAAAGTTTTACACAATTTGTACAAAGGTTTTAAATTCTTTGAAAATTACTTATCCTCTGAGAATTGTTTGTTACCCTGAAAACAAGGAAATCTTCAATAGTTTGGAATTCAATGATAATTATTTATTTTCATTTTATATAATTAACAGTGTTTTGAAAAATGTTAAAGTGTCAATGTAAATGTTATTTTTTATATGCGGTCGATTGAGTTCTAATTCTGAAAAGAAATAATTCAGTCAAATCCATATTTTTTATGTTTCTAAGAACATATATCACTTTATTTCAAATATATGCTTAACACACATTTAATTATATTTTTTATATTCACAAACTATTTGGATCAAAAAATCATTTATCATTAACTTTTTCTATGAAATCTAATTTATATTTTTATAAGTACTTTTCCTTTCAAAATGAGTTTCTTTTCACCAGCTACAAAAACAAAAATTATGATAATTTTATAAACATAATTTTTGATGCAATTAATTTTGCAAAACATATTGCATAATTTCATATACTTATTTTTATATAATGTAGGTATATATTATATATTTATGATTTTGCATTAATAATGATTCATATAATTATATCACTCGATTTTACATTGTTAAATAATCATAAAAAAACTAAATGTCGTATTTAGCAGGTATAATTTTTTGTCATAATATTCCCATATTGTATAGTGAAAGTGACAGTGCATGGGGCAAGTGTGGCATTGATAATTATTCGCTTTTAGAGTTATATTACATTATCCATTCTATATTTGGTTCGACACAACAAAAGAAGTTGATAAACCACAATAATTATTTATTTTATTGAGTTGTAATAATGTACGATCTTACCAAAGACAAGTTTAAAATTACTATATTTTTCTCAGTCTGTCTTAGTAAAGCTAAAATTAATTCATCAAACACAACTATATAAATATCCACATTTTGCAATTATAAAAAAAAATGTCTACATTACTACCTGCACCGTAACAAACAAATAAACACAGTTCAATTTCCTTGATTACAACTAAAAAAAATAATTTTTTTATATTACAGTGTAATATATCATATCAGAAGTAATAAACAGTTTAATGTGCTGTTAATGTACATAATTCATCAACTATTTATGTAAAGTTACTTTTTAATATTCCAAACGTTGCAAATTGCACTAATAACAAATTCGTTATTATTATTGATGTGCGACTATTCCGTGTCAACTAACTTGACACTGTCAAGTTATATTAACGGTTATCATATCCAATAATGTAAAAATCCTCGATGTGACGCTTTTGTATAATGAAACATAAGATATGACGCGATTGATAATTCAGAAATAAAATAGTATTAATTTATAACTCGGCGAGTTAATTAATTTATGCCAGGACATATGATAATCATCTTAACTCGTACCAAAATGAATCACAAATGGAAATCAGTTGTTAGAAATCTTTATCACTTTCTTTTCAAAGTGAGATTTTTTTTACCAAACATTTTTGTATATATTTTCACATGATGCTGAATTGTCAAATTTGTTTATCTTAAATTTGTTATTAATGATTGTTTTTATTGATGAGTATTTTTTAATGGAAAATAATTCTATTGCAATAATTCGTTTAGATACTGTGATCACTAAATATAGATTCTTTTTTTGTGTAATACACTGGATACTATTATTAATATTTCTGCACTGTTTGTCATATTGTACTTTGCATAATTTATCTAAAAATCGTTTTTGAAATGATGCCAAACGTAAATATAGATATAAATTATCTTGAATTCATTCAGGTAATTGAACGTTATATGACAAATCATGTGATGGTAATGCAATTTAAAGCATGTTTATAAAATGCATCTTTTAACAAAAAATGATTATCAATAAAAACTTATATTTCGTTATTTAACAAAATAACATCAAATTCAAATTTGTTAAATATTGATAACAAATTTTAATATATCATATATAAAATTCTTTGATACAAAGTAAGCAGCTTAATTTTATAGAACACTATATTATCAATCAAAAAAAGATGAAATTTCAAAGAAATGATAAAAACCAGATAAACTGAGGAAACATAGTGTTCTAATGTGCACTGATCTATAATTCAATCATTCTTCCTGTATCATTAAAATGCTCACTAAGTTAGATATTACATTGGCTTATCATTGTCTTATTTATGGCACCATCTTCCACTTCATATAATAATAGGGTAAAAATGAGAAATCTAATAAAATGTAAAGTCGTATAATTATTTCGTACTTTCACTTTAGACTTTTTTTGCATTATGGCAAATAATAGCATGTCGCAATTTATTAACAAAGACGTAATTACTTAAACGTTCAAAGAACACATTCTTACATAATAATATGCTATTAAAATATTTTGTCATTTATCCTAATTTTTAAAATGAATTACCAATATTATAATATTTATCGAATATGAAATTATGAAACAGATATTTTAATCTGAATGGAAAATCGTTGTTGACAATATTTACTTTTCATTAAACCGCTTTGAAAAACTTTCCGTTTTGTCACTGATAGAGATAGTGTTAATCAATTTATCACTATTATCTTTTCAATTGAATTATATTGATTAAAATCAATGATTTTCTTTGATACGCCAATTCAATTATTTGGTCGATTAAAATAATTGAATAATTGGTCAATTGTTAAAAAGTGTTATTTTATTAATTGCCATTAAGATTGAATAAAATTGTCGTTTAACATCGAGTTGATGTCGTGATTACAACGTAGATATTGATTTCGTGTAATGATAAGGATTAAAAGTAAATGCTACTTTTTTTATTTAGCGGAAGTTATCAAGATCCATCAATGATAATGTATTGGTTTATTAATTCATGATCTAATGGTTGTGAAAGATATAAACATTTCTTTCAGAAGTAAACATTTAAGTGACAAAAGCTATTTTCATAAAATGGAACAATAATATTTTAAGCTAGTAGATATTTTTTATTTGAATTGATAAGATAAAAATATATTGAAAAAACATATTTAATCCCACATTTTGTTGAAATGATAAATAAATAATAATACTCTGAAGTTTTACAAAATTGAATTGCTTTTTATGCAAAATCAAAAATTAAAATTTTATTTTGAATGAAATAGCTATTCAGTTTTTCATATTCAAAATTAATCATACTCAGATTGAAGTATTTGAAAATTGAAAAGTTTTTTATTATGCAAAGTAAAAGATTATTTTGAATAAAAAATGAGAAAACAAGTTAAATTCATGAGATTATAAAAATTATAACATATTCGTATTACAAAATACAACAATTTTCATGAAAATATGTTCTTCTTTTTAATTCTCACAATGAACTACATTCCTCATGTTATTTTATTCTGGTATGATTACTATTCAAATTTCTCGCTGTAAATGATACCATATGCTATAATTATTTAATTATTCTGTGTCCTCCAAGATACTATTGTTTTGTATGCAGCATTTGTTTGAATTCAAACATTCAATGGTATGTTGTACACACTTTTATAAATAATAATTTCTTTCATTTTTTGTGCTCAAATGAAAAAAGGATCTGTTGTATATATTTTGCATTTTAATAATAGTTCATTATTGCAATTTTAAAAAGAATAATAAATAATTATTGAAGAGTTTTTGTTTGAAGTTATCAATTAAAAATTTTGTTAGTTTTCTTAGATTTGTTAGTTTTGTTAGTTTCGTTAGTTTTGTTAGTTTTATAATAAGAATAATTCGAAACCTTAGACGAAGAACATCACATTTCAAGATTTAGTTGAGAAACATCATATTTCGCAATTTCTCATATATAATTTTTCATTTGAATTTTGAAAGGTGATGATTTTCAACTAAATTTTCAAACGTGATGTTCTTCGTCTGAGGCGTCGAATCATATTTAAAATAATTGCAGTTTTCAAAAATCATAAAAAGTTCAACCATTATCTAAATTTTTATTAGAATTAACTTAGAAATTACTGTAAATATTCAAATAGCAAAAATAACAACCGCTTCTGAAACCATCATGAGAAAGTCATACAAAGTGAAACCTTTATCCAAATTTTCAATATAATCAACTTAGAAATTAGTTTTCATATTCAAATAACAAACATCCAAACCACTTCAAAAAGCTTCACCACCAACTAACCACATCTCGTTTTTGCAGATCACCCACCAGTGCAGGAATCGCAGCAGCATTCTTCCAACATAACACTAGACGCCTCCGTCAAGAATGCTTCATCGGACAACCTCACAACCTCCAACCACGTCATGCCTCAAAGTTCCTTCATCTCAAACAACAACACGAACAACCTGTCCATCCCCGTAGAATCGCTGCCCTACCTCTTCCCCTCCTCAAACTCGCAGCCTTCGTCCGGAGCATCTCCTCAGAAACCAAAACCCAACCAAAACGCGACGAAGGCGCCCCCTAGCGACACCGCCCGATCGATCTACGTGCCAGGACACAGCGTAACCGCAGCCCACAAATGTCCCGACCTCGGCCTGGACACGACTTTGGCGGTCATCGTGATGTCGGCGCCAAAAAACAAAGACGCCAGAACCGCCATCAGACGCACCTGGGGCAGCTACGACGGTCGTCGCGACGTCGCCTTGGCCTTCATGATCGGCGTGGCTTCTGACCCCAAAATCGAACGATCCCTGCAGGAGGAATCCGACCTATACGAAGACATCGTTCGCGGCAACTTCGTCGACTCGTACTCCAACTTGACCTTGAAGACGATTTCGACGCTCGAGTGGGTGCAGACGTACTGTCCGAACGCCAAGTTCCTATTGAAAGCTGATGACGACATGTTCATCAACGTCGAGAGATTAATCAAGTTCGCCGAAAAGCACTCGAACGACAAGAGGACGATTTTCGGCAGAGTCGCGAAAAAGTGGAAACCAATTCGGAACAAGCAGAGCAAATACTACGTCTCGCCGGTGCAATTCAAGCAGGTCTTGTATCCGGATTTCACAACGGGACCTTCGTACTTGATCACCCAGGACGCGATTCCCGACCTTTACGAAGGTGCGCTTAACCAAACGTATCTTAAATTGGAGGACGTTTTTGTCACGGGTATAATCGCCAGCAAGGTCGGGGTGAAAAGGATTCAGGTGAACGAGTTCCAGAACAGGAAGATTTCGTACAGCGTTTGTAACGTGCAGAAGGCCATTAGTATACACATGGTTAAATATGGCGAACAGTTTGACTTGTGGAAGAAGCTGCAGGATGGCAAAAGTAAATGCAAGTGAGATTCTGGTCAGGGCTTAGGTTGACGACTTGGTGTCCAAGTAATGGAAATGTAGATTTTCTGGAAAATGTATATCCAGGAGAAAAATCTGGAAATCGCTCTAAAAACTGAAGCTATAAGATGTTAGTATCTTAATTTCAGACACCAAACTTTGTATTTTAAGACGTCAGTGACTTAGTTTCAGACATTAAACTTTTTCATTTACGACGTCAGTGTCTTAATTTTAGACACCAAACCTTTTCATTTAAGACGTCAGTGTCTTAATGTCAGACACCAAATGTCCTAATTTAAGACACTGATATCTCAATTTATGACACTGAAGTCTTAATTCAAGACATTGAGGTCTTAATTTAAGACCCTTTTGTAGCACTAGTTTTTAGAGTGATGAGAAACGATTTTTATAAGATTTCAACCTGATGTAAACCATCTATTGGAAATCCCATAATAATGATTTGTGTAAAAAAATACCAGATGTTCCAAGTTCCAAAATTAAATATGGGATTTCCAATTGGTTTTTTGCAACAGGACATATAATATCTAAACTGAGGAATTATTTTATACGTTGGAAAAAAGCTGCAGGTTTACAGAAACTGAAACTATGAGATTTTATAGATTCCAAACTATTGAGAGATATCTCGAGCAAAATGGTAATTGTTTAGTTTAGATACTATGTGGACCAGAAATCAGTTTTTACACCTGGATGCTCAGCGAATTTAGGACAACATTACAAAGGCCATTGTCTGAATCACACAACCTTGTCTCAGACGAGAATAGCAAGCAAAGCTTTTGATAAAGGCGTTTCGTTTATCCGTCCAAGTTTGACTTCTGATTAAGAACAATCAAGGAAAGAGAGATCATATGACTCGATTGGCGTTGACTTTACCTTTGCTTCCGATAGCAGACGTTTACAGATTCGAAAAGGGATGACAAGCAAAATCCAAAGATTTTCAATCGTTAATTGGAATTCCCTTTTCATTCGTTTTTCTCAGTCATTTTCATATAAGCTATTGATTATTTCTGTAAGAAGTATGTTTGAACTATAAATTTTATAATCGACGATTTTTATGCATTTTTTTCGAAAATGGTATATAATTTATTTGTTTGTCCATATGCCATCTTTTAAAATGTGACGTTATTTGAAAATATTTATTTTTATTGTACTTTATATGTTCGCAAAACTACGCTCATATAATTTAAGTGTCTCCTCATCTTAAACTAGTAAATGAGAGAAAACATAGTCAGTATGTGATGGTTCTTCAGCGCTCAGTGTGTGTTGTTCCATTTTTGGCAATATTTAATCGAACCAAAATCAAACACTAAAATCTACACGTTTTAGATGTCGATACTTTATTTTTCTTTACTACGATAATAGAGCTGTTAACTATAACTGTGTTCTTGGTTCGATTAAATATTGCTAACAATGTTTGAAGTAGATTGTTAAACTGTACTTCTAACTTTTAATAACGACCGAAAATGACATTAGGTGGATAGTTAATTTGAAGTTGAGATAAATATGATTTTGGAAATCGTGTGCACGATTTCTGGTACAACATACGTAACACTTAAAACTTGTGTTTGATAGTTGTGTAAATATTGCGGAATATTTATAATACTTTAATTACTGCTAAGAAACCACTTGAAATTTATGAAAATGAATTAAATCTTAAGGTTCTTTTGAAAATTTTTTCATGTTTGAATTTTATTATCATTTGAAATTCATTTAAGCAAATCGAAATAAGTAGAGTAGTTCTCAAAAATGGAACATTAAAAAATAATTCATTTTTAAAATTTCACATTGCATTTATCAAAACCTGTTTAACATAAGGTATTACAAATCTTTGATCGTCAATCAATGTTTTTGCAAATTTTGTATTATCTGCTGTAAATCAGTAATTACTACACCTGCGATTGTAAATTATGTATTAATGTTAAACATCATCTATTTATTGTTCATGTAAATATACGATGAAAGAAACAAGGTTTGCAAAACTTTGTTCAAATATAGTTAATATCAAGCAACTTAAGCATAATCTTACTACTATCGAATTCCAAGCAGTTCTACCTATATGCATTACAAAACATACCGCAATTCGTATGTGATCTACTATTTTGTTAACTTTGTATACATAGTGTACATAAGCATTTTTTACACGAAAGAGTTTTCAGTTTTAATGTAATGTGCCATAATACGTTTTCTTATAAAATCCTAATGTTGTTACAAGTGTACAAATCAGCTGCCTAGCGATGATATTTTAAGACTATCAAACTCGTTAGTCAGATGCGCAACGAGATCTTCGTCGATGACATTTTGTTACTTCTGTTAAAAATAGGATCTGGCGAAAAAATATTAGTTTTTTAACTTGTGCAACTTTTGATTAAAATGTATGTTGTATATAGTATTTAAAAAAGTATTACAAAGTTTATAGTATTGCTTTTTTTACTGTTTTCATTAACGAAATAAAATGTATATGTTGGTTTTATAATTATGTTAATAATTTAATAATGAATAAATTTAATAATATAATAATGAATTGCATAATATCGTGAGCAGTATTAATTTTATTATACAGTATTAATTTAAATTGCCATTTTTAATCGAAATTTATTTTTATTTATATTGTATTGATCAAAATGTGAAATTTACTGTATTTTTTGCAAAAAATATTGTACATGCATTATTTTTAAGTAAATATTCACATACATTTTCTCAAAAGTTTTACTGTATTTTTTATGTAAAATTTCCATTGATGTAAACACGATTTTGAATAAAATTGAAAAGACAGCATTATTTTGCATTTTATAATTATACACAAATTATTTTTTTCACTTTCTATAATTATATATTAAGAAAAAACTATTAATGAAATGTAATTTTTTCACAATTAAAAAAACGTTCGACCATTGGGGACTTTCCCCTATTGTTTTTCAAAAAATTTAATAATAGTCAAGATTGTAAAATCAATCGCATGATTTGAGTCCCTGAAAAACGTAGCTTTTTTTACTTGTTTTTTAACTGTGTCAGTGTCCAGTCAATTCTAAAATATTACTCAATAACGCAACAAACCACTGTAAAATATACAGTGTCGCAACAGATTTATTAAAATTCAATCTAATGATTTGCTGCTTGGTTCCGCCTTTTTATCCTTTACATTTGATCAGTTACAATTAAATATGTTAAAAAACTGTTTTTATCACCAATCAAATAACAAAGTTTTTATTAACATAAAATAAAGTTTTTTAGTTACAGGTGAAGATATTTAAACCTCGAGTATTTGAAAAATATTTTATTCGTACAATTATATTATGGAAGAAACAATTGTTTTAAAAATGTACATAATATTTCGTTAAAAGAATTATCTTATTCCACGCACGAAATCACGTACAGTTTTACATTATTTATAACTTATAATAATTTTAATCCATTATTATTAACAGATTGTGCAGTCATATTTATTCACATTTGTCACTATAGTTATCCGAAAATTACTTTGGATACTATACATTTTTCGCAATGTTTTTCCATTCGTCAATTTCCATTTTATCAATTAATCGCAAAATTATGAAAAAAACTCATTTTCTCAAATTCCAATTTTTCATGAAAAACGTCTAAAAAATCAAGTTAAAATAGTAAATTATGAATAGCATAAAGATTGAACAGCTAAAATGATTATACTAGAATTAACAAGATTCCATTTGTTGACCCTGACCTCTCTTTTCTACACCAAAGATTCGGTAAGTCAAACTTTTTCATTGAAATTCTTGACTCTTCTAGTATTAAATTAGAAATTAAAGGAATCTTTTTGTACTTCGAAAACGCAAAAAAGGTTCACTTTTGTTTTTCGATTTCAAAGGTTGCTCCTAGACACAAATGGTCACTGCCAACAACGAAGTTTGGAATTGTCGGAAAATCTTCGCATTGGTGAATATTCGGCAAATTATATTTTTCGATTACTCGGATGTTGTCGGTGTGGAAAATGTAGTCGACCGTGATCCAGGAATCTTGGTAAGTCGTTGCTTCGAATTTTCCCGCTGCATCTTTGTGTCTGTAAACACTTCGGAAACCGAAGGG
>JABFPQ010000676.1:0-10557 GCA_022817265.1 Masnerella sp. ZL-2020
ACGAAAAAATTTATTACAATTGTTTATACAAAATATTATAAACAAATTATAGTTTATTTAATAAATATCAATTAAATATCGTTGTATAACTTCTAATCGTCGTATGACCATTTGAAATATTACTATTCCAATATTATATGATGTGTTTTCCATTTACATTCAGCTCGAGACATACTCAATATTTCAACTCTATGACACTACGTTAGAAAATGTTTAAATTAAACAATTTTAAATTTTATTTTTGAAAATAAAATTACACCACATTGAAGTGGATACTTCAACCTGTTGAAATATGCAATAAAATTTTTTTTCAAGATTCCGTCATTTTTTGCCATTTTTGGGTTGACAGTCCCCTTAACAAATTATTCATTCGGAGAAAGAAATAACAAAATTTTAAAACAATAAATGAAGTCCAATAGGTTGATAATGTTCCAAAATGGCAATTTTACTACTAATTTACTAAATGAAATAATTATGGTACAAAGTACTACTTATTTAAAATAAATTGAAATTTAATTTTTATAGTATTGAAATTCCAGTAATCAAAATTATATATTTCTGTTTGTTTGAAGCAAGTAAAAAGTTTGCATGCAAAACATATTCTTAAATCAATTTATTTTCCGAAAATGAACTTGTCACCACTAGTTTTGCGAAAGTACATACATTCGCCACGGCCTACTAAACTTACGTGGCGAAAGTAACCACTTTCGCCACATCTGTAGTAATAGTATTTTGTGCACCAAGTGCGTAAAGTTGACGATTGCTGACACGAGTGGGAGGTTATGCACGA
This sequence comes from Masnerella sp. ZL-2020, assembly GCA_022817265.1. Classification (NCBI taxonomy): domain Eukaryota; kingdom Metazoa; phylum Arthropoda; class Insecta; order Hymenoptera; family Scelionidae; genus Masnerella; species Masnerella sp. ZL-2020. The sequence continues at coordinate 791 of JABFPQ010000676.1, forward strand.
GGCGAAGCCGAGTTCATAACCTCCCACGAGTGAGCAATCGTCAATTGTGCACATGTTGCACACGATATTTTATCCAAAAAGTGCAAGCAAGGTGCCTCTTTATTGGTTAGATTTTAGTGTACAAAGTTTGCCGCTTGGCAACTAGACGTCAATGACGTTGTTTTACTGCACTTGTGCGTCAAAGTGACGTATTTTGGTGCACAAGTGCAGCAAAACTATGACATTGGCTTCTAGTCGCCAAGCGGCGACATTGTGCACTAAAATCTAACCAATAAAGAGGCATTTTGCTTACACGTGTTGGATAAAAAATATTGTACGGAACATGTGCGAAAAAAATTTGCAACTCGTGTAACTGTCATTCACTCGTCTCGGACGCGTGCTACCATTGTCACACTCGTTAACAATTTTTCTTCGCACTTGTTACGAAATCCTATATTTCTGCCCTCTGATGAGTATTTCTGTACTATATCAAAATCAACTAATTCAAGTACTAAAACCATCAGAAAGCATTTTCATGCACTTATCCAAAAAGATAGTATGTTTAACTCGTGCAGAAGTTGGTGAATGAGAATTCTTGTGATTGGCTCAAATTCACCCTTGTTCTGCATTCACCAATTTTTCGCACTCGTTGAACAATATACTATTCTGACCTTGATAATGTTAGAAATTTTTTCGGGTACTATCTTCAAAAGCACCGGTATTTTTGGGGAATGTCCCCAAAAACACCGGTAGTTTCGGGGACGGTCCCCAAAAACACCGGTAGTTTCGGGGACTGTCCTCGAAACAAATGGTAGTTTTGGAGACTATTCTAACAAACACCGTTTTTTTCGAGAACTGACTTCAAAAACTCTAGTATATACCGATAGTTGAATTGATCTTGTTACGATTTTATTCTGAACCAAGACTATCTCCTGCTTAACTTTGAATGTTAATGTTTGTAAATTTGAATCATTTGGAAGATTTTTGTTAGCAGGAGCACCACTACAAAATTCATATCATAAAATAATTTCCTGAATTGAAACCTTCTACGTCTGCTTCCTGAATTGAAGACTTCTACGCCTGACTTCTGAACTGAAACCTTTCACGTCTTGCTTCTGAATTTAAACCTTCTATGTCTGACTTTTGAATTGAAACCTTCTTCTGCTCAGGTGTCGATATATTCAGTCAAACTTTAAGACGAGTACGATACCTTTTCGAATTGATTATTCAATATTCATTGTGTACAGTTATTGCTTAAAAATAATTAGAAATTTTTGTGTTATTTGTAAAGTTGATTTATTGTTTTTGTTAATAAATGCTGGAATTAAAATAAAATCAACTGCCTTTTATCATTTATGAGTTTTTCTCCTTGTCTGTGCAATTATAATCGCATCCCGAAACAGCAACTCCATTCCCCGTCACCAAGACAGAATTGGCGATCTTACATAGTTCATTAGAAGTATTATTAATCAGTACCGTGTGCTACAAAATTTAGTGAATGTTATTCTTTCATTTATGATTTTTTGAAAAATATAATATATGTTGAAAATATCTCTTGTATTAGACACAAATAAAACCTTATTTTATTGAATAAATGCAATTTAAAAATAAATAATCCCAGGATGCAAAAGTCTTAGTAATCACCATGTCAGCTGGCTCTCTAATAATTAGTTTTGAAAATTGGTGATTACAATAGGATTATATGTATTTAATGTAGGGTTGCGAAAAAAATCTGATTTAAATCATGATTTAAATAAAAATCTTCAATCTATAGGTGGATAAAAATCATGATTTAAATCGTGATTTAAATCATTTTTAACAACCCTAATTTAATGTTTAGTTATTGAAATCCAAGTGGATATTGAAATATGTTATATATTTGAATATTTATAAATCCTTAAACATGCATTTGTAAGCTCCGTGGCAGATAACCTCCATTGGCATATTTGTGATAATAATTAACTTGACTAATTAATTTTTTAAAGGGACTTATAGTGTAGCAGATTTGACATATAGAATTATAGTGTGGAAAAGTAAACATAATTTTTCAAATGTATGTTAATTCATCAAACCTTATTGAAATATATGTTAAAAGAACATAGTAACCAGATTTTAGAATAAATTGCAATTCTGGCACGGACACGTCAAATAAGTTTATTACTGAAATAAAAAATAACTTTTTTACTGTTATTTCATGGTAGATAATCAAATAACCTTTCACATTATGATTAAACTAAAATACAGATTATTTTTAACAGATTTTATAGCATTTTCGTGTCAAAACATCTTTTATTTAAAGAAAAGCTGAGAATCGTTCACTTCAAATTTGAAAGAGACCTATTCTGTTTAGAAATTTATTTAGAACTTTTTGATCTAAATCTTGATTTTAGGTGAATTCTGTACACAGATCTTTTCGAACAATAACATTAGAATTTGACAATATGACAGATTTTTGTTTCAAAAAATCACTTATTATAATAAACCAAAATTCTTCAAATTTGTTTTTAAATATTCTACAAAAATTCTCAAGAAATTTATTTTGAGTTTTTTGCTAATAATTAAGGGAGTTGGAGGACGTCTCAGCAGTTCGCAAAAATGAAATCATGTTCTAAAAAATAGTTAAAATGTTTATGTTCACTCAAATATTTCCCTGTATTATCCGTTTATCCTATTATTCAATTGAATCGATTTTTTTTAAAAGGGCAAAAGTCCAAGAAATTCAGTTTTGACTTGTGAAAAAAAACACTGAGAAAAAAAATCAGAAGTTTTTGCTAAACCACACCGAAGTTTCTGCAGGATTCAGCATGCATACAAATCACACTAAAACTGCGGAACAAGTCCTGCAGAAACTGCGATGTCTTTCAGCAAAAACTGCTGGTTTCTTTTCTTATTGTAAGATTACAGTAAAAATTCCGCAGAAACTGCAGGACCATTCTGCAAAATCTGCTAAACCATTAATCTGTTGTTTTTGTTAGTTGCAAACATGCAAACAATGCTGGTATTTTTTTTCAGTGTAGAATCCGGGAAGAAAACGTAATATCATGATACAGATAACAGTTGTATCATATGAAGGTCCGTATGCAAGAACCGGACTTGCGCTCGAATTGACGTTTCAGCGCTGTGTTCGTTGTGGTGGCTTCGGATTAAAAAATCTCAAAAACTATTGCTCCTACTAACATAGTGTAAGCGTGGAAATCGAAATATTTACAAAAATGAAGCGTATGACGCAATATTTTGTAATTTCTTCAAATTTCGTACATTTATATAAATATTTCGATGTCTACAGTATGGAATTCGTTCAAACTTGGCCTGGTTATTCTTTAGACTATTCTGAACAACTTCCTCGCTTACACTATGTTAGTAGGAGCAATAGTTTTTGAGATTTTTAAATCCGAAGCCACCACAACGAACACAGCGCTGAAACGTTAGTTCGAGCGCAAGTCCGGTTCTTGCATACGGACCTTCATATGTAATACCTTAGATATATAGTTTTTGCATTTATCCGAAAACTCACTTTAATGGACATGTGCCCTTCTAACAAAAATCGATTTAACCCTTAATTAGTCGCGTTGTTTTCAGTGTCTCTTTTCCGTGCTTGATTGACATATACGAGTTTCTTTGTCATTGGCGCCTGAGCGGCGCCACGCGACTAATTAAGGGTTAATTACATGTCGAATTTGAGTGTAAAAATGAACATGCTATTTAATAATTCTAATTTGAAATATTTACGGCTCAAAATATAAATTGAAAGTTACACGAAAATCTTTAAAAAATTGTTTATTTCAATTCGCTTTAACACTCTTCCGGTCCAACATACATGCACACATAGCTGTGAGAAAGTGAGAAAGAGACAGAGCAATAACAAAGCAGCATAACGAAATAGCGTCATCTCTTAGTCACGTGACAACAACACAATGACAGGATCTCACGTATAGATCTTGTTTAGACAACTTTGAAGTTTGAATGAAAAGCACTATTTTTTATTGCAAATTCGGATTCTACGTAAAAAATACACACGTTTAATCTCAAAATTTTTTTCGGTTCGGAATAGATGGCGCTGTAATTGCAAAAAATAAACCCTAGTAGCTAGGTGGGGGTAGAAATTTTTGAGGTGCTAAATACAGTTTTTCACGTAGAATCTAATTGTGCAATACAAAAATTGGGTTTCCATTTAAGATTTCAAAGTTGCCCCCCGCCTCACTCCCGAGGGTGGGGATAGAAGGTTGTGTTTGATGTCATTCGATGGATTTTTAAAAAATCTAACACGGGTTTTTTGATTTTTTATTTGGAAGTGCCTTTTTTCAGATATTAGACCGTTTCCATAATTTTCCTAGGTTATCCAGGATAAATCGTTTTTTTTATTATAGCACATCTATCAACAATTCGAAGAAAACGTCCTAAATAAAAGATACTTATTTTTTCTAAAAGAATCCAAATCCGCAATAAAAAATGGGAGTTACCAATAAATGTCCCCTAACGGTCTAATAACGGTCTCCTTAAGCTATTAGAAATGTTGCGAGTGAGACAAATATAATACGATAAAAGAAAATGTCATAAAAATTGCTGAAATGTTCAGCAACAAGCGCTTAAACCAATCTAAAAATAGGAAAAATGACTGAAAAGTATAAAATTAGTTACGACTTCCAGTTTGAAAATCAGTTTATACAATTGACATGAAAATGTTGTCCGATTTTTTTAGGGAATCGTCCTCAAAATCATCGGTAGTTTTGGGGACTGTCCTCAAATCCACCGGTAGTTTCGGAAACTGTCCTCAAAACCACTGGAAGTTTTGGGGACGGTCCTTAACAACACCAGTATTTTCAGAAACTAACTTCAAAAACCGTAGTATATATGTCGATGGTTGAATCAAAGAATTGATCTTGTTACAATTTTATTCTGAAACAAGACAGTCTCCGGCTTAATTTTAAATGTAAATGTTTATAGAATTTAATCATTTCTACCCATCAAGTAATACTTTATGCATTATTCAAACATAATATTTATTAAATCAATGCAACGGTAAAGTAATATGGCTCACGCCTAGCCTCGATTAACTTTAACCCAAATGTTTCTGCACATCCAAGATTTTTGCAGATTCAGGTACTAGGATGTAAATAAAGCAATTCAAGACATAAACCAAAAAAATCGCTGGGCGCATTCTCGAAAAAATGAACAAAATATGAATCTTCTTTACACTACCAGCAAATTTTTATCGCGTTTTTTCGTAATTTCATAATTACCAACAAATAATATACATGAAATTTGCTTTACCATAAGAGTTTACAATACAATCATTCATTTATAGTCTTGTTATTGTGACAAAAGAGGTTATAAAAATGGGACAGACGCATGAAGAAAATCGATGTAAAATCTGTTTGCTATGTTTTGGAAAAATAAATCATATGTACCCAGTGCAGGATAAATTTAACCCTATTTAACAAAACCCAAAATTATAGAGAAAAAATTGCAGAATTCAAGGATAGTTACGCCGCTTTGAGGTAAATTCTAAGATGCGTTTGTTTACAAAAATTCGCGCAGCTACTTCATGAGTACAAGCTGTTTGTTTACAAAATAAACTATATTAGGACAATCGCTCATTTCTATCGATTTTTCTAATATATCTTTTTATTCTAATTTTTGCTTCGATTTGACTGAGTAGCTGCGCGCGTTTTTGATGTGCAATAGGGACTAAGAAATCACCTTAAACGTCTCGATAACTCCAAAAGTGCACGCTGCATTCTTCCACATTGAAGACTTTTGTGAGACCCAAGAGTATGGGCTCGGGGTTTTTAACGAACAAGCTACACGGAGAGACCTCTTAAGATGTTTTGGCATGGAGTATGTCACTAAGATTTAGCATGAAATCTTATGCGACATTAGCATGAAATCCATGCCATTCGTTCGTGGATTTCTGGCTATTATAGGTTAAACTATCTAAACTCATGCAGCTCAAGCTTTTGTAGCATAAAGTCCATGCCATTCGTTCGTGGTTTTCTTGCTATTATAGTTTGTCGAAGTCCATGCTATAACACTATGATATGTCATGCTAAAAGATCTCCAGAGGTCTCTCCGTATATGGAATCGGTCCATTTCGATTTTAACACTGTTTGGCAAAAGTATAATGTTTCCCGAGATCATGAACAGCATGGAGTTTAGTTACGGCAGGCACTATGTGAATACAATAGCCTCCACGTTTGGATAAACATTATATGATTATTTTGAAAAATAACTATTTTTTGTATTAATAATGAGTTCTTTAATAGTAATAATTACAAATTGGCAATAAATTCACTACCATTGTCTACCATGTGCTTAATATTATCAAATATTCGCCTCCATTATTTAAAAAGACCACTGACTTGAGAATGCGCCCAGCGATTATTTTGATTAATGTCAAATTGCTTTATTTACATCCTAGAACCTGAACCTCTAAAGATCTTGGATGTGCAGAAACATTTGGGATAGAGATAATCAAGGCTAGGCGTGGGCTAAAATCCGTTTAACATGAATAATGAAATTCAACGAAAATTTGTTTATAAATAATTATTAATGGATAAATAATATAAGTATATTCTTCATGCTCTGTATTTGGTAATAAAGGATGAAAATGATGCGGATTTAACTGATCAATTTGGCACCCATTAGAAATATATTGTTGAAAGGTACCCATGTACCTCCTCTGTCCCATAAGGGTTAAAATGCTTCAAGTACCTTGTATATATCTATGTTTCAAACAAACAATTGAACTTGTTTCAAAAAGTTTATAATATTCCTTACGTGATAATATTTTAATCAAGGTCATTGAGAACTTTATTTTTTCCTTTTTCCTCTTAATTTTGCCATAAAAATATAACCAGTTTTGACAAATTTGGAATTTTTAATTGTTCATGAAATTTCGTTCTTCTCGCGATAAATTTTTGTATATAGCATAAAAATTTGTTGAATTAATTATTAGATTCAATTCTTGGAATAAACACCGCCAAAAAAGTTAATTGTTTATATCTATAAAAATATTAAGTATCCAAGAAAATCATTTTGCACAGTTGTTATACTTGTACGAAATACAGAAAGTCAATTGATTTAGTTAACTTTGATATTTGAGTGTTAAATTTTCAGAATTCTTACCCAGCATAGAACGATTTAGCATAAAATATTCAAGTTCATAAAATAACTTAGTGTAATTGAATTATTTAAGTACATTTGTTTTATTTGAATATTCTTAAGACTGAAGTTGAAAATTATAAGATAAATTAATGTTTTGTATTTGTATAGGATTAATTTTTCTGTAATTCACATTATGGGTTATCCCATGTCAAATCGGCAAAAAAAATCCCGACCTCTTTTGATTTGACTGAAACATCAAAATCTTGTTTCTTTCTAGGTAACAACAGGTAGGAAGACATTTATTCGTTTTTGTCATTGATTATTTGTCTCGTATCATAAATACCTCATTTTTGAGTGATAATGCCAGGTTTTGAAACACATTGTTTTTTTATTGATTCTGCAGGTTGCATTTCTGTATTATTTTAAATTTTTTACTGTCTTACACTTTAAAATAATGGAAAAATTAATTTTAGACCTTGTCGCAGTAAAATATAAGGTCATATTTGAAGATAAATGTTAAAATGTAAAATTTTTTTCAATATTTAATTCCTCAAATACACGATCCTGGGATTGGCTGATTTTGTGCTTTAAACATTCCTAAGACATTGGATTTGTTGAATTTTCAAAAAACAGACTGGTATTTCAGAAAAAAAATCTTTTTCGTCACACGTGCACGCGAAGTGACTCTTCGCGGGCCTATTTTTCGGGCACGAAGAACCAGTTCGCGCCCTAGGGAGCGAAGTAATTCTTCGTGCCCGGAAAATAAGGCCCTTGAAAGTCACTTCACGAACACTTGTAACGAAAAATACTATATGCAACTCGGGTCGCGAAGCTGCGCTTTGCTCCCTAGTTGCTAAATATATTATTTCATGTCAATAAAGATAGAAGTGTCATTTTAGATTACCATTTAAAGAAATATTTGAAGAATTAAAGCTAATTCGCAGCCAATTAAATGCAATAATTAAAAAATTGGTAATATTCTATAGAGATTCTCTTTGCAAAATCGTATTGCCAAACTTATATTCTCGTATAACTTTGGTCCGCTTCTACCAAGGTCATCCAAATTTCGGGAACTATAATAATGCTTGGAGACACTCATAAATAACAATGTACATCCAATTGATTTGAAAAAATGTATTTATAGTAATTCTGGTGCAAAAGGGAATTCTATTTGATTATCATGTCATGATAATCAAGCCCGACATGTAATAACATTTTAACGGAAAGAAAATTTAAAAAGAAAATGTTCCCGAAGTATATATAATGAATGGTTACGGGGACTTTCCTGGAAAGTGCCACGTGTCTTCAAATATACCTTGTAATAAGTTAAAATGTCACTAAATCTCCCATTTCATCTCAACACAATTTATTATGTCCAACATTAAAAGCTGTAAATATTATGCATGGAAGGAACTCTGGTATAGTAATAACCAAAGATTTTTTAGGTTATTATACATTTAAGCATGAGAAGCCTGTAATTACTGGTCATCGTTGATCAGGCAAAGCGTTAAAAATGAGCAACGATTGCCAGTACTTTACAGACAATTTATACACGCAATCAAATTCCAAAAATCAACTTAAATGAATATTAAGTTGATAGTACGGTATCACGGTAGCGAAAGGTCCTACAGTATGGGCTAACTCAGGGTTCTCTTCTATATCATCTCGATTTCTTAACGGAAACGGGTCTAACTTTAGACACAGCATTCTTTGGTTATTTATCCATATTTTCATGAAACTTGATTGTCTGACACATCTTAAATAAGAGAAATATAGGAAAAATACAAAAAAATATGATTTTGACATTTTTGATAACTGACCTCTGGTATTGGCCACCTGTCAACAAACTTTTTTTTTTATCAAAAATCGACAATAAAAATTGCTTGAAATAGAATTTCAAGAGTATTTAAAAGATTCTGAATAACAAGATGAATACATTTAAATTGTATTGCATTTATTGTTATTGAGTGTTATTGAAAAAATAAAATAAAGATGGTATCAATAATTGGTATAAATTAAAGAAATTGTTTCTGCATCTATTTTTCCAGAAGACACTGGCCGCAATAGTAATGCGGTAAATTCTAGACGCAGTTTCTAAGTGCAGTTTTCATGTGCCCAACCCTGACACATTGAACACTGAATCTACACACTAAAAACTGGTGTTTTGTTTTAAAACTAAACACCAGTTGAAAAAAAATATTTTTAGAACACGTGCTAGAAAATGGCTGTTTTCTGAACGGTTTTAAGTACGGAAATTAGTTGATTTTGGGATAATACAGAAAAACACGGCAGAGTACAGAAAAGTTCTTTTCAGAACTTGTGATAGTACCGAAAATCACCGTTTCGGCGCTCGTGCCGAAAATGATGATTTTCGGTACTGCCACGCGTTCCGAAAAACTGCTACTTCGACTCGTGACTAACGTCACTCATACGGTAAAATACTATTTCGGTACTCTGGCTGGCATATCTGAGTAGCACTGAAATTAGGTTTCTTCCGAACTGCGGAAGAAAATTGTTCAGAAAATGGCCGTTTCCATGCATGTGTTCTATAAATATTTTTTTTCTCACCAGTGCACGCGTCAAGTCGAGTTTCGCTCGCTGGGTGCGAGGTCGCGAAGCGCCATTTCGCTCCCTAGGGCGCGAAAGACTCACCGAGGGCGCGAAGCGCAGCTTCGCGCCCAAGG
>JABFPQ010000677.1:0-10547 GCA_022817265.1 Masnerella sp. ZL-2020
TAATACAAATTTAAAATTCAAAATTAAAATTCAAATTCAAAATTCAAATTTAAAATTCAAATTCAAAATTCAAATTCAAAATTCAAATTCAAATTCAAAATTCAAATTCAAAATTCAAATTCAAACTTTAAAATCAAAATTCAAATTCAAAATTCAAATTCAAAAATCCAAAATCAAAATTCATAATTAAAAATTCAAATTCAAAATTAAAATTAATTCAAATTCAAAATTTCAATTCGAATTCAAATTAAAAGTAAAAATTCAACCTTTAAATTCAAATTTCCAATTCGAATTCAAATTAAAAGTAAAAATTCAAAATTTAAATTCAAATTTAAAATTCAATGAATTGAATTGAATTTGAATTTTGAATTTGAATGTGGATTAGAATTCGAATTTTTATTTTGATTTTTGATTTTTAATTTTGAATTTAAATTTTAAATTTTGAATTTAAATTTTGCATTTGAATTTTGAAATGAATTTCAGTTTGAAATTTGAATTTTGAATGAATTTGAGTTTTCAGTAGATACCGATATACCGATTTTATATTACAAATTGCATTTAAATTCCAAAAAGACATTTGTATAAAAATCTATATAGATATTTGCAGCAGAGCAGCTCTGTGGCTGCTCTGCAGCAACTCCGTGGTAACCCCATATGTGGTCACACATATGTGTTACTTCCGCGGTACCACACTAAAGTGGAAATTAAAGAACGCTGGCGTGACACCTGTGTGGCTCCGTGAGTCACCGGTGAGTGAGTAGAGCGTTAACACGGAGGCAACTTTGCGGGTTTCATTGTTGAGTGGGGTACCATTTTTCAAGCGATCATCAATCATGATAACATTTTTCTGCACTGAACCAAAAGTCAAAATCCATCTCCAAATTCAATGCCCCTCCCGGTTCCGTGTTAGGGATTTGATTTTTTGTTTAAAAAATAATTCTTGCAAAATTTTAAATGTTTCAAAAAAGAAGCATTCTTCTATTCATCATCAATCAGCAAAACATCGTTCAATACAAAACCAAATGTCATATTCCCTCCCGAAAGTGAATGACCTTCAAGTCGCCGTATTAGCGTTTACGATTTTTTGTTGTAAAAAATACTTCCTTCAGAATCATTAGCGTTTTAAATTCTGAGAATAAGAAGCATATTTCTATCGATCATCAATCAGCAATACGTTGTTCAACATTGATACACATTTCAAAATCTACACTTAAATCAAATGACCTTGCAATTCCCGTGTTAGCGTTTGCTATTTTTAATGTAAAAAAAATTGTCTAAAGAATCTAAGCGTATTTAATACACCAGATTTTTTGATCGAACATCAATCAGCAAAACATCATGCAGCGTCGAACTAAAAGTCAAAATCCGTCCCGAAAGTGAATGACCTTCAAGTCGCCGTATTAGCGTTTGCGATTTTTATTTTGAAAAAATTATCTAAAGAATCTAATCGTATTTAATACACCAGATTTTTTGATCGAACATCAATCCGCAAAATATCGTTCAGCACCAAACCAAAAGTCATAATTATTCCTGAAAGTCAATGGCCTTGCAGTTGCCGTGTAAGCGTTTGCGATTTTTTGTTTAAAAAATAATTCCTGCAAAATTCTGAGCGTTTTAAATTCTGAGAATCAGAAGCATGTTTTTATTAAACATCCATCAACAAAACATTTTTTAACACCGACGCAAAAGTCAAAATCTACACTTCATTTAAATGACCTTGCAATTTCCGTGTTAGCGTTTGCTATTTTTAGTGTAAACTTCTTGTTTACATATTTCTATGCGGTTTTAATAAATTAACTGTTTATTCATTAGAGTTAGTTACAGGAATAACAACAAGATATGTAATAAAAACTTTTTGTTCATTAATCTGCATATATAACACGTTAAAAAACTTACATTAATACAGTGATGAAAATTTCAGACTTATCATTTACAGAAAAGAATAATATAATATAACAGATCACTAATCAACTGTCTTCTTTACGATGGTTTTACTTGCTTCTTGAGCAAATCCGCTTGTCCAGGTAACTGAGTGTTTGTTCCAGTTGGTGCGGATTGTAATGTTGGGCTTGCGGATAGCGAGGTCGTTAAATTGGAATTGTTATTTGACAGGTGTTGTTGAACTGGTTTAATAACAATAGGTCTCAACAGAGCGGTTGTTGACGATCTCGTTATTGACGACATAGATGTGGATGGCGTATGCATATTTTGTAATTGCATAGCATTCAAGATGCTTAAGTCTGCTGGTCTAAGTACAATTCTTCTTACTGAGGATTCAGCACGCAAAAAACGATATAGTTGATTCAACCAAAACATTTTGGTCGACCTATTTTTGTTAAATCAAATAAATGATATAGCCGATTCATATTTAATTTTTATTTGAAACAACAAAATAATATTGTAAAGCGCATTTTGTCAAATCAACAAAACTATTTTGTAAAAACCAATTTTGTCAATTCAAACAAATGCTTTTGACGATTTCGAGACAAACGCATGCGCAGCTCAGCGCAGCGCCTCTACAGTGTTATGTTCATTTTGGCGGTTGGTGATTGCTAGCAACGGTGCACAACGTTCAAATTGGTCGAAATCGTTCTTTAATTAAAAGATTTTAATCCATAACGATGGATAATCGTGTACCACGTTTGTTAAAAGAGTGGGGCTTGGAGAATCTCATTACAAAATTTGAAGGTAAGTGAAACAGCATGCAGTTAAACGGTTTATATCTTGGATCTTAACATAACCTCTCTTTATTGCATTTGTTTAATTCACGTAAAACCTTTTCGTTCACGTACATTCCGGAATTTGGTCTGATCAACTTTTTATATTCAAGTCGGTAGCCTACATTTAACATAATATTAACATTGCAATTGTTGTTATCCTAACCTATATTTAAAAATGTCTAAACACAAAAATGAAATATTGTTTTACGTATAACAACAATGTTTTTGGTTTATTTGAATATCAGTTATGAATTATTCAACTGTATTTTAGATGAATCCATTGATTTTGATGTTTTATTAAAACTAAATGATGGACATGTTGAAAAATTGATACCAAAGCTTGGCGATCAAATAAAGTTTATAGAAAATTGGAAGGCGTTGAAATCCACGATTCACTTGCAGGACGCTGAAGTTAGTTGTATTTTTGTATATTTTATATCTATGGAATATAAACAATTATTTATAATAATGATAAATGTTAATACTTTAAAAAATAGAATATGAAAGTTTAAAACCAATGTTAAAGTAAAATGTGAAAAATAATAAAAACTAATGTGAAAATTAATAAAAACAAATGCTTAAAAAAATATCAAAGAAAATGTAATACAAATAAAATTCGGAAAGAACAATTTCTATTGTTTAACTTATTTCCGTAGCAATGCCAAAAAAAAGTCTATAAAAATGACAGTTTATTATACGTGTTTGTAGATAGAATTCCCCACTGTTCCATAAGACTTTTATGAATTGTTATTTGGGAATTCAGATAATATGTCACATTAACTGCATAAAGGTCATCTTCACTACCTTGTTCTGACTATTTGATTTTGACTATTGATTGACTATTATAGATTCTTAGTAGTATCTTTATGAGGTTAGGTGTGTCATAACACTAATGGGAGTGGGTTAAAATATCAAATGTAGGATTTCTAATTGATATTCATATTTATTAATTTTAAGTTAAAACCATGTGAAGGAGGAATAGAGCCGCCTCTAAAAAAAGCTGCCATTGAAGAAGAATACGTTGTTTTGCAGAATATAGGAGAAATTTCTGAAAAAGAGTTACTCGTCGCCGATTATCTCCCCAACGATAAACTGCATTGTTTGGTACATTTGTCTTTTTTAATTTAAAACAATCTTTATCTTTTCTATGATTATATTTTAAACCATTTTATAAAACTAAATATGTATTTGTATAGTGTTTTAAAATTATATGTGTCTTTAGGATTTGCGCAAATTTTTATCACTATCAGCGTCTGGTTTACTAATTCTAAGTTATTACGATGCAAATCAATGCCTGAAAGAAGAGCATAGACAAAAATTAGTCGAACTTTTAATTGTAACAATTGCTGATGAGAGTGTAGATATTGCGTAAGAATTACTAATTTAAGTTTACAATTTTATGAATTTTATTTTGCTTATTTAGAACGCTAATATGATTATAATTTTACAGAAAACAACTACAAAATATTCATTTTAATATTTTGTCCAAAAAAATCGTGGATTTATTTCCGGCCGAAAATGCAGAGACGTATTACGTAGCACCTAAAACAGAAAGCCAAGGAAAAAAAATTGCCAAAGGAAAATTAGTGGACAAATATCGAAGTTACAAAAGGGAAATCGCAAAACTTAGAGCTAACGTAGCTCAATCATCTGATGCTCAAACCAACGAAGGTATAAAATTATTACTTACTCAATCTCTTTACTTATTAACATTAATATGTTCTTAATCTCATTACAATATAGTATATTTCTATTTACTGTACTATAGTATAAATCAAAATGTAGTTTATATATATTTATCACATGTTGTTAGAAGAAATTAAAAGAATTAGCTACATTTTAAATCATGTTTACAATCAACTGTTAACAATTAATTAATTCTAATTCATTACGTTTTAGACGTGTCGTCGGAACTTGCAAATGATGAGAGTTTTGAATGGCTGAAAAATAATACTGATCCTTGGGAGACCGTTGAGTACCACTGGAGGAAGTGTAGCAGTGTTCGAGAAAATAATTTTCAGCTTGTGGATGGAAAAGTGGCCGAACTTTTTGAAACTTGGCCTATTTTAAAGGAACCTTTGGCTTACAAATTAGTATGTTATTAAATTTATAGCTAAAATAAACTTGTCCCAAACCCTTTTTTGCTTTTATTTAAATTATAAGTACGTTAAAAAACAATTCAAAAAATTAGTTCAGTTTTTAATTTTTTTATATTATTGGGAATAACTTTAGCGAATAATATTATAAAATGGAATATTCATCATATATGTGCTATATTTATGTTCAAATGAAAATAATTTTACGTTTTTTTAGATAGTACAAGACTTTCATTATATTTTCAAAAATGAAATTGATATACATCGTAATTGGAAGTCTGATTACTCTAAACTTTATAATTTAATGAAAGAAGGGATCAGAGATAAATCATCTATTTTATTGATGAAGACATTAGAAATAGATCAAGTATCTCAAGGTAAAAAATATTTAACGATAAAAAAATAAATCTAAACTAACAGAGCGATTGACTATATTTCCTCCTAGTGGGACAGAAATCAACTCTTGTTTGATAGACGTGTTCCTCGAATTAAAGATCAGTGAGCTCTACTGAGCAAATCAAATTTTAAGCAATATAATGTTTTTATTGATGTTTAAATTTAAAACAATTATTAAATTAAAAGAAGTACCAAAGATATTAAAGGTTCCACACTTTCAAAGATTCCACAGAGCTTAAATTAGATTGCTCGTACTAACACTAGGCAAAATATCTTCCATTTTTCTTATTAAATTGTTATAACCAATATGTTATTGTTATAGATATATTTATATAACAGCAACCAATTCATGAAATAAAATAAATTTAATTTTAAGACAATTTTTATTTATATATTACATTGAAAACAAAAAAAATAGTAAATTTAGCAGATGACATGAATTGCTAGGTTAAGATCATTTTATCTAAAGTTATCAATAATTGTTAAATTAACATTATTTTATCAATTTCATTTTAGAAGCAAAAGACTTGACATTGTTATTACTATTATCGGCTTTGTGTCCACCAGTAGCGAAAGTAACTAAAAAAAAAAGAAATATGGAAACCCAGCATTCTTGAATCTCGAAATGGATTCATTCTCCATGCAAAGGTGTGTATGAATGATTGTATATTTATAATTTAACATTTATTTCCAAATAATATATCAATTGTCGTATTATATTAAATTAATAATCAAATATATTATATTATAATATATACTATAATTTAATCAATAATATAGTAAAATAAATAAGATACGCCAGTTATATTTTATGTACATAAGTTTATTAGAATTTTGAACTTTTAGTATTGTTATCAGTTCATACTTACTGAAAAAATTGAATGGCATGAATAAATAATGAATGATTTTAAATTATTGTAGGTTTTATACTTTAGGACTACATTGTTACAACACTTTACATTTTACAGATACCAGGTGACGTCATTGGTCAACTGAATGAACTGAAAGAAAAACATCTGAAGTTTCAACTGACATTGCAGCCCTTAATTATAGTAGTTGGGCCAACTCTATCCACGATCGAGACCATATATGTTTCTATCGATGATACATTGTATCACATGGAGAATATTCTTCAGGCATTAGACACATGTTATAAGGCGTACCATGTACTGCATGCTAAGTATCAAATGGAGAGTGAACAAGTTTGGTTAATCGTTCAAAAGTATTTTTACAAGATGAATACAAAATGGGATAAAAGGATTCCAATGGTAACTTCGATTGTAACAAAGTTATTGCGTAACTAATCAATTTTGATCTAGAACAACATAAAGTTGAGGATAACTTTGCTAAGATTTTAATTTTTTAATTTGTCGTTAGTTAAACATTTTTAACATTAACTTATTAATATTGTAAAAAATATAGACTTAGATATGTATGTATGCAACGTTTGTACAAATAGTTATAAGACCGTTAAAGACTTGTTGCGACATTACGATTTAAATCATGCCGACACTTATTATAAGTGCGGGCAAAATGATTGTTCGCGAGAATTTCAGAAAAAACATGTTTTCAAAAATCATTTGGTAGAAAAACATCCTGGAAGTGAATCTTCTTTCTTGATACCAAATAAAAAACGAAAGATTCACGAAATTAATTTGCCATTGACAGATACTATTAATAAAAATATGAGTACGAATTTTCAAAATAAAACTGCTACTATTAGTAATTCTGATTTTAAAAACAGCATGAAGAATGAAGCAATTAAATTTGTAACTACACTTGAAGAAGATCTATATATGACAAATAAACAGATTGATCAAGTAATAAAACTAACGGAAGATGTTCATAAAACTCAGATTTCACAATTACAAAATAATATTAAAACTATATTGAAAAATATAAATATACAAAGCGCTGTCCTGGATCAAATTGACCAATTATTTGATATAAGTAAAAATACTTTTGAAGACGTTAATACGGAACACAAGAGATTTCAAAAGTTCACAAAAGATGGCGTTTATTTAAGTCCACAGACGTATATCATTAAAAGTATTAATTCCATTTCGTGCAAATCAAAAAGACCAGTCGATTTTACAGGGCAATTTATATCTATAAAGTCTGTTCTTAGTAAATTATTTGATTTACCGAATGTATTAGACAGTATTTTAAGTAATATGAAACAGTTGTATGAAAGACATAATAAATATATGAGTAATATAGTTCATGGTGAATTATGGCAGAGTATTAAACGAAACTATCCTCATACAATTATTATGCCTATTATAATATACTTCGACGATTTTGAAGTGAACAATTCTCTCGGATCTCACACAGGTGTACACAAATTAGGAGCAGTTTATTTCATTCTACCAACAATGCCACAACAATTCCTATCAAAATTGAAAAACATATTTTTAACAATGCTTTTTCATAGTTCTGATAGAAGTCAATTCGGGAATGCAGCGACCTTCAAACCATTGATAAACGAACTTATTGATTTAGAAAAAAATGGTATTTCCATCAATGACAAGCAAATATATTTAAGTTGTACGTTAGTTGCAGGAGATAATCTAGGCATCCATCAAATTTGCGGTTTTGTTAACGGATTTTCCGCTAATTTTCCGTGCAGAATTTGTCATATCAGTAAAGGACAACTTCGAAAACAAACAACTGAAGATCCAGAGTTGACTCGAGATATAAATACGTATGAAATTGATTTGCAAAAGAAAACGTCTCAATCAGGATTGGCAGAGAAATGTATATGGAATAATATACCATCTTTTCATGCACTAAAAAATTTATACGTTGATGCAATGCATGATTACCTTGAAGGTGTCTTGCCAGATGTTTTGAGTAAAGTTATCTTGCATTGTATTGGCAAAAACTACTTTTCTTTGCATGAACTGAATATTAGAGTTGAAGCGTTTGATTATGGGCACAATGAGAAACGGAACCATCAAAATTCAATCTCTTTGGAAAAATTAAAAATCAATAAATTAGGGTTTTCTGCATCAGAGACGTTGACTTTTGCAAAACATTTCAGCTTGATAATTGGAGACAAAATTCCGGAAGACGACATTCAATATAGTTTGTATAAATTCGCGAAACAGATTTTAGAAATAATAACTTTGCGCTCATTTTGCACTGATGTAATTGTTTACTTAAAGACATTGATTACAGAGTTTTTGGAAAAATATATTGAATTATATGGTGAGGTTCTTACACCAAAGTTTCATTTCCTTACGCATTATCCGGCAGTTATCCGATTGGTGGGACCTTTGGTTCATATTTGGACAATGCGTTTTGAAGCAAATCACAAACCTTTCAAAGTTTATGCGCACAATTCCTGTAATAGGATAAATGTACCATACAGCCTTGCCAAAAAAAATCAAATGGTACTGTGTTCAAGATTTATAAACGGTCCTTGGTTTAATACAGAAATAGAGCATTCAAAAGCAGTATCATTTGATTTAAGTAATTCGACTAAATATCATACGCTAGCAAAAGATATTCCACAAAGTGACTCTATTTTAGAGTCTGTATCGTGGATTAAACTGGAACAAATTCTTTACAAACCATCAATGGTTTTAGTAGTAGATTATAAAGATTGTCTTCCATGCTTTGTGCAAATTGAAAAAATAGCAATTTCCAATGTAAAAAAAGTTTATTTCATTTGCAAAAGGTTGATAAATTTAGGTTTGTGTGAACACTTGGGAGCATACGAAATTGTCCACACCAATAATTTGATTTTGTTAGCGTACAACAACTTAATTGAAAAATTTACTTCTTGTATTCATTTGTCTGCGCGTGGAGAGTATTACGTTTTATATTCTGAATAATTTGTAAATATGTTTGATTACGTGATAATAAAAATTGTTCAAATTGTTATATTTATATGTGTGATATTTTTTATATCCAACTATGCATTTCAATTACAGCTTGAGTATTAAATGAAAAAATTTAACAATAAATTAACTATTACTACTTACGATGAATTTAAAATTAATAACCATTATTTGTAACATTACAAATCAATGTGTCACAATTACCCCTGATTTCACAATTGCCCTGCTTGATCCTACTTGTTACTAATTTTCGAAATATAACGTTTCACAATCAAAAATATGAGCTTCTTAACTTTAATAAATTTAATACATTTACTTTATTTTTGGGGTTGACTTTTTTTACTAATTGTGTTATTTTGTTGATAAATACATTCTAATAATTCATACAATCATATTTGTAGTTCAATTAAGATATGCAAAGAATTAAATTTTAAAATTATATCACTGATATCAGTCGCTTTTTTGTTCCCGATGATGAAAATTATTATGCAATTTCAAAAAATGAAAAATATATGAGATTCAGAATACATTAAATGATCTGCAATCTTAATTCCTGTTTTAGTAAAGTATTTCAAACATAAACTGGTTAATTTTATATAAATAATTATTGACATGTTTATTGTATTTTAATAAAACTTTTTAATGTATATTATTGCATTATAAAATAGATATAATATACTTACTTATACCCATACAAAATAATTCTGTCATAGTCCATCATTACAAATTTCTTTATTTTAGGATTTATCTGTTATTTATATCAACGATCTAAGTAAAGAGGTTATGTAACTAAAGTCAAGCGTTATAAAAGTGAATGAAGGTTCAGAAGCAATCGACCAAAAGATTTGGATGATTTAACGAAATGGTAGTATGAAATTGACAAAACGCTGAAAGTCAAATGAGTTTTGTTGAATCAACAAAACGATTTTGATGCGTAAATAACGACAAAATCATTTTGTTGAATCGGCAAAATTTTTGTTGATTCAACCAAATCGTTTTTTGCGTGTATATCTTACTGACCCAACGCTTGGAAATAACTAAATATGTTTTATTCTTCCTAAAATTATAATTTGTTAATATTCCCCCTCTTTCACAATTGCCCACATTGACCCTAAGTTTGATGAAACTAATGAACTCAAATTAATAACACAAAAAATCTAAAACTACACAGACTCAAAAATCTACACTCTAAAAACATGTGTCTTATAAGTTATATTTCTATAGACAGTTTGAGACTTTAAAACAACAAAAATGTCGTATACTTTTATATATTAATTTTAATATACTAGTTCATGAAATACTTTTCATATACATGTATAATAAAAATCAAAGATTATGAAATTTCAATACATTTTAATATACGTGTATAGTTTTAATTTTAATATACTTGGTGAATGAAATATTCTTCAAATACATGTATATTAAATTTAGTAGTAATTTTGGGCAATTTTGAAATTTAATATACGGTATGTGAAAATTCATAGAAAATG
>JABFPQ010000678.1:0-10542 GCA_022817265.1 Masnerella sp. ZL-2020
GGATATTTAGCAGTGTTAAATGCTAAATTTCAATCGTAGCTGACATCTGGAATTTCACTTACTTTGGATACTTTTAAACCTCTATGTAGTCAAGTTAAAGAATTTATTTTTAATTGCAATGGTGAACAAGTTCGTTTTGCAACAGACCAATGTAATTATTTTACATTTTTACATTTTATTAAGATAAACCTTTTAATTTTTTTAAAGAATTTTCTATGACAAACTTAACTTTTTTATCGAATAAAAAAGTTTAATAAAAAAAAATTCAATAATTTTTTCATAATTCTATAATTAATATATATAAATGTTTTCATATGATGATTATAATGATGATATATCTATAGATGTATTATTAATTTTATTACACTTTTATATCATAATTATTTGTTTTAATTAATTTATGATTTTTTTTTATAACAGATACAGAACTATGTCATCTTCTAACCGATACTCTGATCAAATTGCAAATCCCAATTCGTGGGATTGGTGTATTAAGTCATGCAATTCGAAAAATCCAACTATACGAGAGTCAACTGACATCAATACACGCCGATTTGTGCCAGCTGTGCTTACTCTCCAAGTGCTTGAAACCAGCACTGGAATTTTTGGACACAGACATCACTGGAATTAGTCGTGAAACAGATGCCAAGTACTTTTTGCTGTACTTTTATTATGGTGGCATGATTTACACAGCCTTGAAAAACTATGAAAGAGCGTTTTACATTTTTGAAGTTTGCATTACAACTCCTGCTTCTTGTGTCAGCCATATAATGTTGGAAGCTTATAAAAAATATATACTTGTGTCTCTTATTTTGAATGGAAAAATAATTAATTTACCTCGGTATACGAGCAATGTTGTTCATAGGTAAAAATTTGTTATTATGTATATTAAAACCACTACCTATATGTTATGTATGTATATTTCAATAAATTATTAATTAATTTATTGAAATATACCTATATGTTATGTATATGACACAGATAATACATATAAATGAATGAATGAATGCATTTATTTATTTAAAATTGTTATAGGTTTATCAAACATTCAAGCAGACCTTACCAAGATCTCTCACTAGCTTATGGAACAAACAACTGCAGTGAAGTACAAGGAATTATAACGACATGTGAAGAAGTATTTACTCGAGATAAAAATCTAGGACTTGTTAAACAAGTGCTAAGTTTTTTGTACAAAAAGAACATTCAAGGATTAACCAACACCTTTTTAACACTCAGCTTGACTGATGTGGCCAGTAGAGTAAAATTACCTGGACCTGCTGATGCAGAAAAATATATTTTGAATATGGTAAAGTTCAAAACCTAATAAACTTCATGCAAAAAATATCTATTTTTCAAAAAAAAGATCTATTAAAATGGACTTTTGAAAGATAATTTAAAAATGTTGGAGTATAAATATTGTTGTAGTGATAAACCTAAAGCCAAATGACTTGACTCTCAATATTTATTTTATTACAGATTCAAGATGGTGAAATATATGCCACAATAAACCAAAAAGATGGAATGGTTGTATTTCACGACGACCCTGAAAAGTACAATTCTCCACGAATGTTAGCCAAATTGGAAAAAGAAATGGCAATTTGTGCAGAGCTTGGGAAACGTGTTTTGGAGATGGAGGAGGAAGTGATAGTTTCCCCTCAATATATACGTAAAGCTTGTGGACTTAACGACCAGGATGACCAAAGCGCAACTGTGCCACCAGCCAATGTTTCCGGTGCACAAGTTCAGCACAAACATAACACATACTCAATGTAACAAATATGTCGAGCTACGATTCAATTGAGAACATGAAACTACGAATTCCACAAGTCTTTGTTATTTATTATGCCATTTTATTGCGTTTTTGTATTCGTTCTGTTCATAGCAATTTCAATCGGATTTTTAATGAAAATAGTAAATTAACGTAATTTTTTTGTATGGTTGCAGTAGAGGAAAATAACAAAGCTATATTTATTTTCTCAATTATCATTTGTGATGCAAATAAACGATACTTTGTAAATATATATCATAAGTTGATTTATTGTGGTATTTTTGCACTGTATTTGCGTGCTGGATTAATGAAGAGCGTTCATTTAAGATTACGATCAACTGTAAATCGCTTTTGAATGCTTTTTGGGCGTTCGAAATTATAATAAACATTTTTACGATTATTACGAGCGTGTCGATATATACCCTAGTTGAAATTATATGTTTTTATGTATAAATTGAAATATAACAATTACTGAAATTGAAATAAGTGTTTGTACTTGTTATTATCTTCCTAAAGTAAGATTAACAAATTTTGTTGTTTACAAAAAACACACTTATTATTTTTGGCTATATATACATTTTGACTTACACATTAAACATGATTTTTTATATTTAAATTTTATAGTCCCTAATTTTTCTATTTCAAGTTGCTAACATAGAAATTTTCGGTAATATATCATATTTTATACTTTTTATTTTTTAATATTGCTTATAAAAATTGACACATCGAATATTATCAATAAATACACATTTAAATATTTATAATTATTATAAATACGACAATTCTTATTATGATGAATCTTATGTCTAAAGATGATTTATTTACACTTTTTTCGATTGTTTAGAAAAAAATTAAAATAAATGAAATATTCTATAATGGAATTAAATAAAACAAAATAAGAATTTAAAACAAAATATTTATTCGTTAGTTTCACTAATTAAACCATATAAAAAATGGCCAAACGAAAATACATTTACATAAATTTAAAATTAATACTAAAAGTAATGTGAAATAAAAAGATCCACTAATATCAAATGATGAATGTTTCCAATCTCAGTTTGCCTTCTTTTTCAGTCAGATAAAGCATGTCTGCCATTGACTGTTCTGCTATGGCTTCCTCTGCCTTGTCGTACATCTAAAAAATAAACAAATATTTTATATAAATAATAAATTGATTAATTATTATATAAATAAAGCATAATTTATATAATCCATATTTTTAAATAAAAAAATGTTCATTTTGCTTACTCCTCTGAATGTAATATCAGATGGACAATATCTGAAGTTGGGTCCAAAGTTGACTGAAACAGTTGCACTTTTATGAATGGATACTGTGGGATAATAAGCTCCACCATAAATGTCGAAAAAAGCTTCTCCTTGGCAAACACCATTTTTATAGAATATGATTTTACTTCCTTTGCAAGGTTTCAGGGCTTTCAGTGCTTCTGGGACTTGGTCCTTTTCTTCGTAGTATAGATGACTTTTGAATTTCACCAAGGGCTGAAAGAAATAGATAAAAACATTAGTTATTTTATTCATTATTATTTTTAGTGTAAATGGGTAGTTTTTATATGAATAGAAAAATAGACAAATTACCCTATCTTTATAGGTGTTAGGCAGATGTATCGATTCAACAGTATCTGGTAAAATAATTAAAAATCCTAAAGTGTCGCCTTCACCATAACCATTGCTGTAATGTTTTCCTCTGCTTTCATGAAAACGTGTTCCTTTTCTATATAAAATTAATATAATAATTATTTATCATATTATAGATTTATTTATAAAACAATGAATTTTAACATATCTTTTGTTCATAATTTAAAATTGTTTATTTAATTTATATGATATATTTATTATTTTACCTAGATCTCCAAGAATACCCAAATTTATCATAACCCAATGGAGCTTGAAGATTTGCATATTCCTGACCCCAACCAAGTCTCGTTGCTGAACCTTCTGGCATTTCTTCAATTGTTGCTTCCCAATACCAAGCTCCTCTACTGACACCTAAAATATTCAACAGTGCATTTTTGTTCAATTATATGAAATGATATTATAGAAAAAATAATTGGAATTTGATTGAGTATAAAGAAAAACTAACAGTGTGTTGCTCGAACCATACAATATCCCTTTTCTCCAGTAACAGCTAATCTGTCTTCTGCAACTTTGAGCTGTGGAGCTCGATCATGCAGAGCTAAAAGTACTGTGCTTGGACTCAATGCTCGATATAACCATCCTGGAATTGGTTTTCCTGCCCAATCACTACTTTCATCAAATTCCTGAAAGATTGAATTTAATTATTTTATCAATCAATGATTCAATCCTAATAATAATGACAATTGAAAATTATTCTAATATAAAATAATTTGTAAAAATACAATTATGAATAATATTATGAAATAAAAAAAGTAAATTTTTTTACTGAAGGTAAAATCATGAACTCAAAATTGTCAGAAGTTGATTAAATTTGAACCACTAATTCTATATATTCAACTTGATTTTTGATAAAAATTCTTTTTCAAATTTATCCAATGTTAGTTCAAGATCGAGATTATTTATAAATTTCCACGAAATTTATTTAGAGATGAAATTTATAAATATGAAAAAAAGTTAAATGTATAGAATCAGTAGTTCAAATTTTTATCAACTTTTGACTATTTTGAGTTCATGACAGTCCCACCTGAAAAAAATGAATAAACAAATTATAATTAAATTATAAAATAAATAAAATCACAATATTACCTGTCGAAAAGGTGCATGTGGATCTGGTTCAGCTAAAATATATCTATATCCATCTTTGTTAAAAGGATGTTCAAGAGGATATCCATGAGCTGGTAATTTTGGTGTCGTCATATCAGATCCGCGACCTTTTTTGCCAGATCCTGCACCAGTTCCTTCACCTGGTAGTTTTCTCTTGGCATTTCGACCTCGGATCCCTCCACCGAAAGGTACTAAAATAACACCAAGACAATTTTAAACTTTAAAATTAAATCACATTATCAAATGCAACATAAAATATTAAAAAATATTTGTGTACGAACATTGTTTGCTTTTATCAAACTATCATTAGTGAATCAATTTTATTTATCTGCTTTGTCAGAGCGTTTAATAAGAAATTATTATATTTGTTAGTAGGTAATAAAAACATAATTATCAATGTAGACAGACTAATGGTAATTTCAAAGACTAATTACGAAATTAAAGAATTTCTTTTCGAAGAATGCCGTTGTTGATCTTAACAGAGAGAATGAAATAGATAAGATATGATGTGCTATAATTTTGGTCTGAGAAAAAATTAATTTGATTTCAATTAGATCAAATAAACTATGAATAAAAAAGGTTATTATATTTGTGTCTATATAAATAAATAATTACAACTGACAAAAAATAATTTTTTTGTACTTACCAACATGCTGTAGACCCATTTCAGTCATTTTCAAATGACCCCCTTTGATCATAGCTTCATAATTTGGTTTTATCAAAACTAAATCTGGTGTTAACAAACCAAATAGTTGACCATCTACATTGTTCTCATCCATTGTGAATAAAGTTCCAACGTCTTTTAATAAAGTTTTATGGATCTGTGAGAAGTTAATTATTAATAAATTAGTAATTAATTTTAAGTGTGTATCAGATAAACAAATAATTATAAATAAAAACTTGATTGATGATTAATTATTTACTTATTAAATTGTTAATATGTGTTAGGAATGTTTTACAAGCTTACTGTTCCATGCCATGATTGTGTGGAACGACGTGACACTGTAGTCATACTTTCCCAGTGACATTCAATGAATGGTATAATGTCTTTGTCTTTGTGAAAATGAGTTCTATGATCATTCTCTTTCTGACACATTTGTAGTAAATTTGCAATTGCTGTTACACATAATTGTGTGAATTCTAAAATGAAAATTATATATTTATACAATTTCACAATAATAAATAAAATTATATATTTAATTTGAAAGAATTTAGGACTTATTAATTATTAACTATTGAAAAATAATCATAAAATAAAATTGTTGAATACAAAAAATTGTTTCAAAACTATTTTCACAAGTGCTTTAATTTTTTAAGTCTTTTTTTATTTAAACTTTCTAAGGTTTGTTTATTTATTATAAAGATTTGTTTTTTTAATTATATATATTACCTAAAGTTAGTTCCAAATCCTCGGGATTGTTGCAAAGTTTGCGCAAACATTTCGTATTTGCGAATGTCGTTGTCAGAAACTGAACGACGAGCGAACTTCATCGCTTCTTCGAAGTGTGCTTTTGTTATTTCAGGAACTGGATCATCTTCGTCGGTCTAAAAATGAAAAAAAAAATATATTAATTCATCTTTGTCAAAGAAAAATTCTTTTACTTTTGAGAAATAATCTTGTACATTTTGTGTATTTTTTTAAAAGTTTTTTTGGCAGACAAAATAAACTATCTATGTTAGAATTTTTCGTTTGTTTAATACATAAAAGCCATTTGTAATTTTGAATGACTTACATCCATTGTTTGTGATGGATTCGCCTGGCGTTCTCTTTCACGACGAATTTCAGTCTCTATGGATTGCCTAATCGCTAGTTTGCACGCACGTTGGCAAATTTCCGTGATGTCAGCACCAGAAAAGCCTGAAGTTACCTTGGCAATGTAACTGAGGTCGACATCCTATAATAAAAATCGAATTATTTTCATCATATTACAATAATTGTAGTCATTTTTTAATGATTTCATTAAATTAATTTTTTTCTTAATATCAAGTAAAATACCATTACAAAAAAAACTCAAAGTTCAGTTAAATATTATAATTATTGTTATTATTATTAATTTTATTATTATTTGTTATTTAAAGTTTAAAGTGAAATTGATTTCATTAGTTTTTCTTTGTGCTGACCTTTGAAACTGGAGATTTACGTAAATTAGCCCTGAAAATGGCCTCTCGTGATTTTTCGTCTGGCAGAGGGATATAAATGAGTTGATCGAGACGACCAGGTCGAAGAATGGCGGGGTCAATGATATCTGGACGATTCGTGGCGCCAATAATGAAGACGTTTTTCTTCGCTCCCATACCGTCCATTTCGGTCAAAATCTGGTTGATGACTCTGTCGGCAGCGCCACCTGCATCTCCTACGTTTCCACCACGAGATTTTGCGATGGAGTCAAGTTCGTCGAAGAACAAGACACAAGGAGCTGCAGATCTGGCCTGTTTTACAAAAAATAATAAATTAATAAATAATAAATATCTCACTAATAATTTAGAAATGATGATAATAATATCAATCATACTTAATAAATTTCGTAATGTGTAAGAAAATAAACATTTTATGAAAGATGAAATTTTTTAGTTATTTGCATGTTTTTTTGGAATTACGTTAATGAAGTAGATTAAGTTTGTTATTTATGAAATTTGTTTGGAAAGCTTTTAGATATGTGAGTGGGAATTGAATAATGACCTTATCGAAAACATCTCTGACGTTGGCTTCGGATTCACCGAACCACATAGTTAGAAGCTCTGGTCCTTTGACCGAGATAAAATTGGCCTGGCATTCATTTGCAATGGCTTTGGCCAACAGAGTTTTACCACATCCTGGTGGACCATAAAACAGCACACCTCTGGACGGCTGCATACCAAATTTCAGGAACTTTTCTGGATGTTCCACTGGGTACTGTAAATTAAAAAAAATTAATTAGTAAAATACCTTTTTCAACAAAATTCAATGCAAGAGTTTAATTTGGTAAAAAAATCTGATATCATATTTAGTTAATACATTTTTAGTATTATAATGTTGGTACTAAGATCTTGGTATTTCATTTTGGTACCAAAATTATGATTTTACATTTTGGTACCAATGTACTATCACATTTTAGGTAATAGACTAATTACCATGTATTATTTAACTAAATAATTATTTAACTATTTATTTCAATTTGTTCTATTTACCTGAACCAATTCTTGCAATTCCATCTTGACATTTTGCAAACCACCAATGTCGTCCCAAGTGATGTTTGGTACTTCGACAATAGTTTCGCGGAGTGCGCTTGGACTGCTCTTTCCCATGGCATACTATAAAATTAAATGGAAAAACAATATTTAAAATCAAACAATTTTTTGAAATTATATGTTTAGTTGTTGAATCCATTTCTTTTCATGTTTTTTTTTTTTGCTAAAAGGTTGTTTGTATTAAATTACCTTGAAGTTTTCCATAGTAACTGCCAGAGAAGATAAAACTTCAGCATCAATTTGGTCATCTTCTAAATCAATAAGATCCATTTTTTCACGAATTTGTTGCAAAGCAGCTTCAGAGCAAAGGGAAGCTAAATCAGCACCTACATGACCATGTGTTTCTGCAGCAATCTAAAAAATATTTTACAAATTATAATTTTGTATTCACTTATTTTACAAATAAAAGTTAAATTACAATTTAATAAAAGTTTAACAAATGTAGATTATAAGTATATATGTGATATTTCTAATCAGTGTAAATTCAAAATATCACATTTTCATCAAATAAATTAAATTAGATGTTTGTTTTGTAATAAAAATGTGTGCAAAACTTTTAAATTTTTAATGTAAATTTGTTAATAAAATGTTTTTTTTGCGAAGCGTTTTAATTTGTATTAAAAAAAAATGATTACTTCTTCTAAATCCACATCCTCAGCAAGCTTCATATTCTTGGTGTGGATACGCAAGATTTCTAATCGCCCAGTAACATCTGGAATACCAATATCGATTTCACGATCAAAACGACCGAAACGACGAAGAGCGCCATCTATACTGTTCGGTCTGTTGGTCGCAGCCATAACAATGACATGGGAGCTCTGCTTCATGCCATCCATAAGAGTCAACAACTGCGAGACTATACGTCTTTCCACTTCTCCATGTGTCTAAACAAAAACAATTAAACTTTTATAAATAAAATAATACATTTGTATTAATTTACCTAAAGATTTCTATATTAATTTTATAAATGAATATTTGGAAAAAAATGAATTTAAGTTTCTAATATTACTTGGAATTTCAAGATAATATATGAGAAAGCATACTTTTTCTCGTTTTGGTGCAATAGCATCTAATTCGTCAATGAAAATAATAGCTGGAGAATTTTTTTCAGCTTCTTCGAAAGCTTTTCTGAGATTACTTTCAGACTCTCCAGCTAATTTGCTCATGATTTCAGGACCTGTAAAAAATAAGAAATGTTATAAGACAAAAGAACATGTTTTGGAAACATACTAAAATTGTTTCTTGTATATTAGGAATCAATTTTGAAAAACTTATTAATTGAATAATTTAAACCCAGATCAAGTTAAAAAATGAATGAAAACTACTATTTTTGTTTCTTCAAATTTTAAATGTTTTTGTGTATGGCTTAAAAACTAAATTATGAATTATAAAAGGTTTAGCTTACAATAAATGAACACTGACAAAAAAAATTAATAAAGAATGATATAAAAAAAGAAATAGCATAGATTCTTAGAAATAAATTTTTGTTGATAATGACCATTGATAAGGAAGAAAAATGCGCCAGTTTCATTCGCCACAGCACGAGCAATTAAAGTTTTTCCAGTTCCTGGTGGCCCATACAGCAAAATACCACGAGGAGGCTTTACTCCGATGGCTTTGAAAAGAGATGGATGACGTAGTGGTAATTCGACCATTTCCTTGATTTGAGCAAGTTGTTTGCGAACGCCACCTATGTCGTCATATTCGACAGCATTTAAAGCTTCTTCTTCCTCCTAAAAATAAAAAAAAGAATATATCAAAAAAAAATTTCAAAACAGTACCAACTATCTTAAAATTTTTAAAATTTACATTTTTATCTTTATGAATGTATCAAATAATCCTAAATTCAACTAAAATATATATAAAAAAACTTAAAAAAAACTTGTAGGTATGTTTAACAATTTCATATTATAATTATTTTTCAATAGTTAATTTATATCAAGTCCTAAATTTCTCATAATGCTTTCAAATTAATCATAGTAAATTACAAATCATAAATAGTTTGAAAAGTTGTCAGAATGATTTTAATGATGATGATAAATTTTTTTGAAAGTAAAATTTTTTCATTGTTTTGATAAAATTTTGGTTTTTACCTCTCGTTTTATGGGATCCCCTTCACAATGAATAACAGTATCTGGTGCAACAATGCAATATGGACCTGGATCTGTTTCCACAACTTTGAACTCCACAGCTCTCATTCCACCTCTGATAATAAAGTTATCATCTTTGTGGATTGGACGATAAGCTTCAAGGAAGTATGGCTTCAAATATACTTCAAACAGGTTCCTACAATCAAATCAAAATTTATTAATCAATTCT
The DNA here is from genome assembly GCA_022817265.1 of Masnerella sp. ZL-2020. Classification (NCBI taxonomy): domain Eukaryota; kingdom Metazoa; phylum Arthropoda; class Insecta; order Hymenoptera; family Scelionidae; genus Masnerella; species Masnerella sp. ZL-2020. Next base: position 10,076 of record JABFPQ010000678.1, read on the forward strand.
TATCAATATTTGAACTTATTGAATATTCAATTAATTTAATAAAAAAGAAAATAAAATAAACCATTTTTATACAAGAAAATTTAATTAAATTCAAATCAGCTAATTAAAAAATTAATTAAATTACATGACTCATAAAAAAATGTTTGATTTATTAAAATTAAAATTAGCAAATTAAGGCATTGTTCATATTTTTTAAAAAAATTTTTAAATTTTAGTTTTTTTCTTTTGATTTTTTTAGAAACTTTCCAAAGAAAAATAAGAAGAGTTAAATTTTTAATTTAAAATAAATAAATAAATGAAAAAATTTGAAATTTACCCTGTTAATCCTTCAACAGAATCATCCATAGGCAAAACATGAATTCTTTTGCCATACTTTACATCAGGGCAAGATTGAACAGAAACAACGTCAGACAATCTGACTCTGAGATTCATCCTGACGACGCGGTTCATGCGAATTTTTTCATCAG
>JABFPQ010000679.1:0-10541 GCA_022817265.1 Masnerella sp. ZL-2020
GTTGCAACAAATGAATGACGAAATAATAAAATATCAACAATATTGGCCATTTTATCGAACATAACAAATATGTTGAAATGAAAGTTATTGCATCATACATATATTTTCACATAATAGTCATTTTTATTGTTACAAATCGTTAAAATCAAGTATGACTCATTAACGGTATTGCAAAAATCATTATGGAGTATGGAATTGTAGAATGAACGTGACAAATCTCATGCAAAAACAAGATGAATCTTGTTCCTTCCTTTCTTTTCTAGAACTACGACGCACTACGCAGTTGTCTGAAGAAAAGAGAAAGACGAATATTGCGTTTTACATACGTTATGTTGATATGTAGCTTATTTATCACATTTACATTGTTAGTTAATTTGCTAAATAATGTAAATCAGTTTTGCTATATAACTATAAATGCAATACATAAAAAGTTATCATAAATTATGTTTCAGTTTCTCTAAATTATTGTGAAAAAGAAAATGATAAAAGAGAAAATGTCCTTTTCCAAGTAGTTGTATTTTTTATCAGCATAAATATCACTTCCAAAATAAATTATCAAAAGACATGACGTAGAAATCCATTACTATGAATAATAATAATAATATTTTCATTATGGAAGGTTTTGTTCTATTTATAAATGTTATTTTTATTTTTCCAGTAGATATATATATCAAGATGATCAGTAAGATATAATTAAATTAACAAATAGACCAAGCTATTAAATCTATTTCTATCTTTGATTATATCATTAAAAACAGCATATATCTATCTTTGTTATAAGATAAGCTAATAAACAACTGACATATTAATATTTAGTTATTCTTATCTGTATTTTTTAATAAAAGTATAAACATGTTTATAACTCAAGCACAGTAAATACATATTTTTAATTATATACATTTCATACAGTTGCATAATAATTAAATTCGGTTATTCGAGAAAAAACGTTTGGATGATCTCATTTATTCGAGATGGCGTGAGAAAATCTTAGAAGTTCCAGCACTATCGATTTTCTGCAGATTCAAAGCGTCATGTGACTGGTTTGTCAGGCATTCTGTGCAGTTTTTCATCGCATAATGCGAACATCTGCTGGTGCCTTATAACGAATTTGCAATATGATTCATTTTAGCAGAAGGAAACGAACAAAGCTCTGCACAGATGAATGAGAAAATGAATATGCTCATTCAGTTACGCTGACTCGTTATAACGAGTTAGGTTTTAAAACGAAAGTAAAAATTAAATTAAATTATAAAATGAAGTAGGTTTATTAATTTAAACACAATATTTGTTAAAAATACTTTATTTCAATTCATTCCATTTACATTATTATTTACAAAAATATCAATTATTTTGGTAAGACAGTACTGTTGGTTTTTTTATACACTTTTTACAACGTATTTTGATTGCATTAAATTATTATTAACATATTGAGCATGTTAAATAATTATGATGTAAAAAAATATGTACACCAAATTCTCTTATTTAAAAAAGTCATCTAACATCAAGGTGATTTATTTCTTCTCAAAAAATGGTCAATTTAATTGCTCAAAATTGTACAGATTTAAAAGAAATTCAGTGACAAATTGCCGTTATATTTTTTAACATGTTTTCAATGTATTGGAAGATGATAAAATCACCTTAATTATGAAATAACTGAACACATGTATTTATTATTATTATTGATACACTATTTCTGTAAAAAAATAAATAACAGTATTTCTAGATACAACTTGATTTGTCCCTCACTATAAAAACTTAGTTTTTTATCCAATATTATTAATAGTAAAAATGTTACTTTATCTTGTTTTTAATACATTTTGTTAATCATTTCCTAAAATATCATAACCAAAATTAAATTCGCAAAATATTTTCCCAAATATTCAACCAGTGAATAACAAAATTATCTATAAAAATTTGCATTACTATAAAAAATTTAATATTTTCAAATTTTTATATTTTACTACATTATATGGGGTAGAAATCTTTCCTCCAAAGCGAATCAACGCTTTTCATAATATCGAAATTTGCTAGACCCAACAAAACGTAATAGAGACTTAGTTTCAAATAGGACAACTGCTCTTCGACTATGACCTTCATTTTATCAACTGGAGTCAAACAGTAACGCCATTTTTCCCCATAAACCGATTCCACGCAACATTTGGACATTTCCATAAAAGCTGACATTCTGTTTTGAGTTCCCAAATTATACTCTATGCAACGCATGAGATCATTTGTTTTGAGAACCAGCAACATTTGTCGGTCTACCCTTTGCAAAACGTCACTGATCTGGGGTAGCAAATTTGGAATTTCAGTTTGGAACATTTCCTTCGCTTTTTTGTCGTAGTTTTTCTTTCTTATGCCAGCAACTAAAGTGTCCCAGGTCCTGCCCGAAACCATGCAAGCTAAAAGTCCATACAGGTCACCAACGCCTAGATTTGTACAGTGGACTTTCATGGCATCTTTGTCTCCATCTAGAATTGCTATCCATAGCTTGGAATATTCCCATCTGAAAAATTTTGAGAAAGTGTTAATTAAAAGAGTATTAAAATGTGATAGAATTTGAAATACATATAATTAATTTTTAACATATTTTGAGTATTTCGTAGTTTTCATTGAATTACTGATGATTTATTAGACATTTACCATAAGAAATAATGTAAATTTCATGATCTTTACAACATATTTTAGCTTCTAAGAAGACGAATTTAATGCAATTTTTATAAGAAATCAAGTTGAATGTATAGAATGAGTAGTTCCAATTTAATCAACTTCTGACTATTTTCAGTTCATGACAGTCCAACCTTAACTTTGTGCATTTGTAAGCATAGTAAAATTTTTCATTTTCCAAATTTGGATTTCTTAAGAATCATTTTATCAGATGCTATTTAATTATCAAAATAAACAATCTATTTGATATCAGGATTAATTTTCATTAGGTCATATAAAGAATTCTAAAAATGTTAATAATAAAAAATGTTTAATTAATACTTCAATTAAAACGTTAACTCAATCCATTAGACATTTTCATTTGGAAATTTATATGAAATATTTATTTATTTTTGGAAGTAGTTATTAAGCATATGTTGTTAAATCTTAAATTATATAAACTTTGTAAATTTATATAACAAATGAAAATGTCATAATGATTAGATCATAAAAATTGTATAAACTCAGTGTTATTAAAAATTTGTTCATAATATATAAATAATTAAATTATTTCAACTGCATGTTTTTAAACAAAATACAATTACCTAAATTTATCAGTCAGATTTGCATAAAGCCCATGATCAAGTAAAATAATCTCGACCTCTCCATTCTGCTTCTTCAGCAAAATATTCCCAGGATGAGGGTCCGAATGAACAAACCCAGTTATAAAAATCATCTTACTGTACAACTTCCCCAGCTTACTCGTAACTTCATAAGGATTAATATCATTCTTCTTAATATAATCCAAATCATTCACTTGACCCCCATCAACATACTCCATTGTCAAAATCCTATTAGTCGACAAGTTCCAGTAAATTTTGGGAACCCTCAACCAAGAATATTCTTTAAACATTCCCTGCAATTTCTCTGCATTTTTGCCCTCTGCAGCAAAATTCAGCTCATTTGGTATATTTTTCTTGGTTTCGTCAACCAACCACTCGAATTTAAATTCTGGAAAGACCCATGAAGTTAAATGTACCAAAGCTGCCATAGTTTTGATGTCGACATAAGAGTTTTTTTGTACTGATCTGTGCTGCACTTTGACTGCAACTGGGGTGCCATTTTTGAGAACTGCTCTGTGAACTTGTGCAAGACTTGCAGCACCAACAGGTTGGGGTTCTATGGATGTGAATATTTCATAAGGGTCGCATTTGAGATCTTCTTTTAAGACTGCGAGGACATCTTTGAAGGAAGATTGTGGGGCTCTACTATGTAGGACACGAAGAGTTTTTACATATTCTGAAGGAAGTAGATAATCCAGTGCACCTAAAAAATGGTCATAAAATTTATAAATCTAATTTTTTCAAGAAAAAAAAATATATATATGTGTATAAAATTGTGATATTTTTAATTAAATAGAACAAATGTTATGACTTTATTAGACATACCAATTAGTAGTTTATTAATTACTACTAATTAGTAAAGTAATTTGAAATTGAAATAATTTTAAGAAACCATATTTTTAGATAAATAATAATATATACATAATAACTTGACAAATTTCTTACCAACATGTTGTCCAACTTTAATATAAACTCCTTTATTAGCACAACAAAGTTCCAACAATTTTTGAGCACCAAATAAATGTGCCTCAGACTTCAACTTTTTATACTCTGCACTTTTCGAGTCATAACCACTCGAATACAATTTAGTCTGGTAATGATGTCCAATAATAAAAACTGCCACTGCTGCTCGACCTAGCCTCACAATTCCTATAGATCCTGGATCATATTCGTTATTTTTCAGTGAAAAATAAGTCCCAACACCTGCTGCTCCGATTGTTCCATATTTTAACAACCTTCTCGTCAATGACATTTCTTCTGAGAACCAGTAATACCTGCAAAAAATTACATAATAATATATTTCGAAAAAATGCACCTGTACAACTTTTCTGATCAAATTTGACGAGCTTCAAACGTCAGATGGAAAAGACTAACCTCAAATTTTTAATTCTGCTATGAACGGATTTGGTGAAATGTCGTCGTCAATTTTGTAGGTTAGTTTGATGGTAATTTTGATTTTGTGAAAGTGAATGAAAATGTGGAGATTTTTAACCTAACAACCTAATTTCAAAATTGACAGGGAAAGTCGAGATATCAGTCAGGAAGGTTACATTGAAATAGTTTAAATTTTATCGGTAAAGTAGGTCACTGTAATGTTACTTCATTTCAAAAATTAGACATTGTTGTTATTGTTTAAAATCTATTTTTATTTGTTTTTATTTATAATTTTTAATTTAACACGACAGTTTTTAAATAATATTTCAATATTTTTGTATTTGATTGTTGTTGCAGGTATGTTAGAGATCTACCATACCGATTCGCGAGTTTTACGGCGACGTCTTTTCAGAGACGTGACGAGCAACGGATTTTGATAATTTGCTGGAGAATGAGTAACCGGAGAGCCAGTTTGGGCTGAAGACAAAAAAGCAAATGGCGTTGAGTTGAGATAAATCGAGTGACGTCGTGGTTTGTCGCGAGGATTCGACACACCATGGCCCAGTGCAAGCTCACCCCGAGGGAGTTCATCGTGAACGCGTTTTGCCCACAGGTCGCCGCGGTCTGCTCCAGTAACGCCGAGGCGACGTGCCAGAAAAACAACCTGTCATTCATTCAGCTGTTGCAGCCTTTTTGCCGCATTAATGCCGAAGGTTATTGATTGTCAATTTTGACATTTGTCACAGTTAGGGGGCGGACACCACAATTTATTATATTATTTTTTTAATTGTTAAATTTATTTATTTCATTGTATCTTGTTGTTTAGATTTTGGAAGATTATTGTTCTAGTTTTGTTAATTTTGCCAGTCATATTTAATTAATTTGAAATAATTTAAGCCTGATTCATAATTTGTGTTTATTGTAGGTAGTTAATTGATTTATTTGTATTCTTTTATTCTTGTGAAATTAATTTCTTTTAGTGTGAGTTATAGTCTTATTTTATTAAACTTACTTTATTTGTTTATTAGTTATAATTTATAATTTATTAATTTAATGAAAATATTAAATTTTTTTTAATATATAATTTGAGAAGAAATAAATATATATATACTTATTATTCAATATACAAAGAAAATTGTTTACTGTTTAAAAAAGTAATGTAATTTTTAAGCACAGTAAATTTCACTGTATATAAAAAAGTAATTAGTTATTATTATTAATGTAATTTGTTGCTGCGTGTAATTATCTAACATCAAAAATGTTAATTTAATGTTAGAAAAAAAGTAGTATATTGAATATATAATTAATTAACAAATGTTTGGAACGTGCACAAATTGTAATTTGTCGTTAATTTGAGTAAAATCAATAGGAAATTCGATCTCATTTAATAAGGCCCCAGCTTGTTAGCGTTTGATTTAACGGGCCAAAACTAACGTGTTTATTTACGCGTTAGAGGGACGATGAGGGAGCGTATTTATCGCGTTTTCCATGGTACTGCCATAGAGGCTATTAGTTATATGCGTGTTAATGGTCCGCCGAATGTCATTTTCGAGTAATTACGCGCATCGCTAAAAAATATCAACCGTATTTCACGCATTATTAAATTTCTAATTTACGAATATGACCAACCTAACGCGATTAAATATAAACAAATATGTCAGCCAAGTTAATTAAAACAATGAATCATGTTTGTAAAAACCGACATTTAACGAGCTAATTAATTAATTAATATCAATTATCGCAACTTTATTAATTCCATCGTAATTTTGGAAAATTGACAATAAACCGAATTTTGAAAAATATTGAGTCACGAAAAATTATGGGTCGCGCGTCTGATCACACGTTGATATCTCTACTGAAAATTGCCACGAAAAATTTGCCTTCGCGCAAAAAATAATGAAACCGTAGCAGCGTTAATAACAAATTATGAAAAGCAAAGAAAAAATGTATTTGCTTTTGATTATCTCTCCTAACGGAAAATCTTGGAAAAATGTGGCGTTAGTGACAAACTCGATCGGATGAGGACGAAATTAATTGACAATCTGTTCGGTATTATAATTTCATTAAACTTGTAAAACGTCGCACATGTTTACACGCCGAAATTATTTGCGACAACTTGATTTGAATATTACGCTCGCGCGCCCTTTTAATAAAGGCCGCGCAAACAAAGTGTTGCGTTTTTAATCATTGCGAAATGGTGCATTTTGCAAAAATTCAACGAACAGATTGCGATCTCGACAGCTGCTTCGATCTCAGCTGGACGATAGCAGTTCTCATTTACATATTGATTTCGCAAAAAGGACCAAAATCGGACTAGAAATGTTCATTAGCTAATTAGATCAGAATGATGTGAGTTAATGGCGCCATCTGGACACTTTTCTGTGCAACGGTCGTTTTATCGAAAAATCAAAAACGTAAACGTAAAAAAGGTTTTTTGACAGGGAGATGTATTTTACAGAGAAATATTTTTGATTTGATCGTTTAATCTGAATTTTAATTAAACAGAAATTTGAAATGAGACAGATGGCGCTGTTAAAAGAAACGTGATAAATTCATTATTTTGGAGTTGAAAAGTGGAAAATGGTCAAATTAGTCAAACACATGAGTGAAAAACAATAATCGAGGCAACTTTGAAGTTAATCGAGGTAAAATTGTTTCTGGCGGAGTTGATTTTTGGGAATGTTTATTTGCGCGACCAAACTGAAAAGTCGAATAATTGGACTAATGAAATTTGTTAGTTGGAAATGACAAAATCAATAATATCGCACGCGGCTAAAAGCGAACGTTCGCCGTTTGACACGGGGGTAACGTAACCGAGTTGACGCAGGAAGCTGATTCACCGCGCAACGCTCTAGCGGCGGACTTTAAAACGGAGCGACTGTCGTAACCGTAAAGATGAGCGCGTCCAAAACCGCGCAGGAATGTCGAAAGAGAAACGGTACTTGAATGTCCGATTGTTTTCCGAAGTGGCGCAATTACGCACGACGTCATTTGCAATGCTTATTGTATGACAAAACTCGGTTTCGTTTTTCGCAAATGGACGGTTTAACTCGTAATTATCATTTAGTGTTTCAGTGGAAAATTTCACACAACTTTTTCTTCGTTGTACTATAACTAAAAAAATTTTTTATTACTCTATTTCGAGATAGTTTTCGATTATAGTGTTTCATCCAAATAAGAAATTTTGTAATGTACCTAAAAATTATTTCATAAAATTTGTGAATAAAACATAGTTAATAATTTTTTACAATCAAATTTGGAAATCTTCAGGATAAATCTTCAGTATAAATCTGGAGTCCAGATTTATACATTTTATGCAATAATTAATTTTACAATTACTATAAAAATTGCACATCTTGATTCATAAAACGTGTTTTTTATAATTCAAGTAATCTTCCTAAAATCAAAATTTGCCAAAATTCAAAATTTTGAAAAAAATATTTTACATTTACTATAAAAATTTTACATCTTGATTTGAAAAGCATGTATTTCATTATTCAAATAATCTTCCTAAAATCAAAATTTGCCAAGATTCAAAATTTTGAAAAAACTGTTTTACATTTACTATACAAATTTTACATCTTGATTTGAAAATCATGTTTTTCATAATTGAAGTAATCTTTCTAAAATCAAAATTTGTTAACATTGAAAATTATGAAAAAAACTAACTCGATCTAGAGTTTAAGTATGATTACGCTGAAAAAAATGTCAAACCTTTACAATTCAAATTTTAAAAAAATTACTCATTGATTTCTGAAAAATTTTCGAAATAATTACACTAAAACAAACAAAATCTTAAGAAATAAATCAAATGCTAACCATGCATTTGAAATTATACCTCGAGAACAAACGTAAACTCAAAAAATCGCAACTGTAGTTACGACAGTTACAAACGCATACTAAAGAACAATTTTTACTCACGAGTTGGAAGGTTTGATAAATGTTTATTGTTTAGAAAGGAATTGCTAATAAGATAAACTGCGAAACGATTGACTAAGTTTGAGTGGAAATCATGCGCGGGAAGAGGTTCTCAGGACCATGCCCAGCCCAGGCCTGGGGCTACACTCCGGCGTGTCGTGCATGTAGCTTCAGTTTCCGCATATCCTTTCTCTATTTCACGCTGTACAACGGGGACTCTCCGGGCATCGTAAACTGTTGCGCCGAGTTGCAGCTCGCATTATATAAATGACATATTACTTGTTATTCCTTTTTAATCGCATCGCCAATTCACTACGACTTGTCTATAAATTATTTATTTTACTGCCGATAAAATGCGCGTTGATGTGCGGAAGTCGACGTTGCGGAAGATGTTCAGGACATTTTTACCTGACAATTTGTTGCTTTTGGAATGTTTGTTTTTGGAAAAATTAGATTTTTAAGGGGGTTCAGAGGGAAAGGTCGTTTTCTGTCTTTTGTCGACATGGTTGTAGGTGGTATTTGTGTCTTTGTCGTACACGTTAAAATTAGTTTCGTCGTTGTCTGGGAATAATTTGGAATCAATAGAACCTGACTGAAAGGTTACTCGATACGTTGAAAATTTAACAACCAATTCTCGTGTGAATATTTTATCAGGTTTTAATGTTGAGGAAACTCTTTTGACTGTTAATAAATTTATTTATTTATAAAATGTTGATATAATTGCATTCAAAATGCAGATTGAATAATAATAATTCGAGTTTTGTTTCATAATTTTATAATTATCCATATTGATCCTCGTCGAGACATTCTCTAGAAAACCATTCTGATACAGTTTTTATTCTTTATGCTTTCAGAATCAACTGTGTATCTTGAACTCTCTGGAAAAGATTTTAATTTGAACCATGTGTGTAGTTATTTTTTAAACACTTTCAAGAGCTTTAAATGTTAATACATTTTTTAATGTGAAAAAAATTTATTTATGTTTCACAAAAAAATGCTAGTGTTGCATTTAAAAAATTACATTATCCAAAAACAAGTATCTTAGTTTCAGACACTTTTATCATAAAGACACAAGTATCTTTATGTTCTATATTATTTTAAGATACATTTTTTCAGAAAACACAATGATGTTGTCTACGCTTTAAGAACTGGTACATTCTACACTCTAAACTGTTAAATTAAGATACTTTAAAAGTGTCTTAATTAAAGACACTAAAACGTCTTAGGACAGTGACGACTTAATTTAAGCTAGGGCACCGGGAGGAAAAAAAAATTTACCTAATTAAGGTAAATTGATGAAAATTTAGGGACGTATAGCTAATGAGAAAACGGTTTCGACGACATCAAAGTTTTTTTAATGGGGGGTATTTTTAGGGGGTTAAGGGGGCATAGCAGCAAAAGAAATTTTTTTCCCAACAATCGTTATAGCTTTAAAGGTGGGTGCTTCGTGATTAATTTCAATTTTTTCCAGATTTTTTCTATTAACCCTCTAAGAGGGGAAACATTTTAAAATATTTGATTTTTCAATTAAACAAAATATTTTACGTTTTTATGGCGAAGATTTAATTCTGAAAACGACTTCTTCAAAATGCTTAATACAATGAAACGATAATATTTTGAAGAATCATAAACGTTCAATATAACAAGAAGATTATTATTAACAGTTTACAATAATCAGTATATAAATGTAAAATATTTTTTACCTTAGGTAAAAATTAAGTAAAAAGTTTTTTTTTCGGACGGTGCCCTACCTTCAAACTGTGAAGTCTTAATTTAAGAAATATTTTTAGCACTAGTTTTTATAATGTAAATGTCATCAAATAAGACACTTATTTTTTAGAGAGTGTTTCTTAGAGTGAAACCTCTGATAAAAGTACAGTACCCGATCGCGCAAAAATTCCTCAAATCCGCGTTGTCTACACAGTTTGAAATTTTTCTTCGGGAACAAGTGAAGCAAAATAAGAAAAAACGTTTGTACAC
>JABFPQ010000680.1:0-10538 GCA_022817265.1 Masnerella sp. ZL-2020
TTCCTTTATTATTAAAGAAACTATTTCACATATATATATTTATTCTAATTAATTAATTAATTTTCTAAAATTTTACTTAATGCAAAAAAGTGAATAATTTCATTATTACTTGTTTATTATTCATTTTTGGCAACTTTTCAAGTCAGTAGTTTATAAAAGATAATTCCTGTTAAGAAGTACACAGTTTTATGTGTAAAATGCTTCTCAGTACAGTAATCTAATCGAAACGAAAACTTTTCTCCGAAATAAACCGCGGATTTAATTAATTTAATCTCAGTTAATTTAATACGGATTACTTAGTTTACGAGTTGTAATAAATCCCGCGCAAAAATACGCGGCATTAAGATATGACAATTTTTTCTTCTGAAAAAATACACCTGAGACTCACGTAAAAATATTTGTACACTTTTTTAATATTTCGTTAGTAAATTTTACGGTTTTTGCAGTGTTTTAATTTTATTTTTATTTTATGTTTTTAATTGTTATTTTAGGTTTTTGATGTAAAAAGTAAATAATACTTATTTTATTTGATTGATTTTTATTTCGTTAAAATTATGGAGTTTGGTTTATTTTTTGATATTTTTTGATTTTTTTGGATTGAACATTTTTTTAACCACTTTGAAATCACAATCACAAAAACACAACACGAGTCACTAATTTGAAAAAAAGGGTCTGGTACCAAAATGATATTCATTTTGCAGCCGGATCCAATCACCAACGCAGTCAAAAGAAAACTGACCAATGCTTTACATAGTGACCCCCATAAGTATTTATAAAGGACGACACCTGACAGAACAATTGCTTGCTGATCGCTGATTTGATACGCGTCAACTTTCGCTGTTTCTAATCGTTGGGCAGTCGCCAAATTTGCACGAGTTTTGATATTATCATAACGTTAATATTCCGCGGCAATGGCAAAACTTTTAAACTAAAACAATAAATCTTGGAAAAACTAGTCTTTTGTATATAAAGTGCATGATGTAAAATAAAATTGCTTAACTTTGAGAAAAATTACAATAAAATAAAAAATTTAAGATATCCTGTATGAGAAGGCAAATAATAGAGAAATTATTTAATTAATTGATTAAGTCGATTTGTTAATTTTATGTATTTATTATAATTATAATTGAATAAAAATTTAGTACAATTTAAACATTTATGAATTTGGTGAAAAATTAAAATTTTTTTATTTCAAAATTAATATAGCATATCAACACGTCATTCAGAAAAAAATTAAAATGAATATCACATACTCAGATGAAAGTAAGAACACGTATAGAGAAGAAGGTAAAATTGCAATCACAATGCAATATTAATTTCTGTTTATTTTCAAGGCTGCATTTAGAATAATAATTTTAATGCATACCTTATTTTCATAATTTTATTATGTACATGACACCAAAAATCTGATCTTTATTATTTAAAACTACAACTTTGCTTAATTATTTACCAAATTTTATTAATCCTTCACTAGATAAAATGTCTACATCTTATTCATTTATTTATTTAATTATATGTATTTTATATTCTAACAAGTCCTGTGATTAAAAAAGATCACGTTTCACTTCTTAGTTTAGAAGAACTACAAAAATAAGAACTGAAATTCCTACAGAATTCAATGAAAACTACAGCATTCGATTCATAGTTTTCATTAAAAAGTACGAAATTTACAAAACTTCTATCAAAATTATATTAATTTATATAAAAATTAACGAAATTAATGAAACTTATCATAAATCAAATTAAATTAAGAGGTTCATTCACTGGTACTAACTAAAGAGTTAGCACCAGTGAATGAACACTCATTTGAATAACAAAACAACTTTCTGTCATTGTTTCTCAAATATAATGTTCATTCAATAGAACACTTCCCCGAAATACAAATATTTAAATAAAAATAAACGATATATCCTATAAACAATGAATATAAACATGTAAAATATCTATAAAAAATATAAACATATTTAAAAAATTGGAACAAAGAAATTTCCATCGATATGAAAATAGATATCTGTCAAGTCTATAATACGACCTTAACACTGGCCAACACATATTCCTTGATAAAGTTAATGAATGTAATGACATTTGGCTATTAAATAACCGTTTATCGGATGTGCACAAAACAACACCTAATGTGCTGCTTATAGTGCGAAACCGGTGCGTGCCGAGATGAATAATGAATGACTCGCTTTAGAAAATGAAAGTCACAGGAAAGTGCAACGCCAAACGCGGAAGCTCAACTCAATGGTGTAAGAGCTAAATCTGCACCCGTTAATCGGCCGATTCCTAACGTTAAAACGCGCCAGCACGTTACGAAATTTCATATATTAATTATATTGCGCTGGCGCAATACTTTTTTCTTCGGCAAAAATAGGTCAATTAAGTAATCAGCGTCATTTTCTTTTTTTAAACAACTAATAGTTAATTTGAAATTAATAATGTATTTACTCTTCTCGTACAGGTTTTTAGAAGAAAATAGTCTTCTAAACTGAATTGTAGTCATTTTTGCAAAGATAAAATTTGTTCAAAATTGGAAGACAAAGTTTTATTGGAATTTTATTGATTGTATGGATGCAATGGGTCAAAAATAATGAGCTTAAACTGGGTCAGTGGCGTAGTAGCAAAGATAGATTTATGTTAAGGAATGATAAGACATCTAGATTTGATAGAGAGGAAAACCTCTGATTTTGGAAAAAGAACAAGTGAAGCAAGTTGGAACATATTATTATTTTGGAATTTAAGGGTCTACAGGATGTGATGAGTAATAAGTCCATCATATTATGCGAGTCAATCTCTTTTTCGATATCACGTTTTAGAAAGTGATTCTGTTTCATATTTGCTTTCACAATGGTGTTAATGCAATATAATAAGTTAATTAATAGTTTATTAATTAATAAATAAAAATTACTAACAAAAAAATTCTGCAAAATTATTGTCATCATGTTTTGTATTATTTCAACTATATTGATTGTATTAATTGATAATTTACACATTAAATTTTTATCAATTATCCTAGAACTGTTTAATTTTCACTATTATAAACATATAGACCAAACTAGATCTTTTGTTAATAACATTTTACAAAATTATCATTAATTTGCAGTAGAGTCAAATGATTTACTTTGAATACAACATCTGAATGAAAAAATGCACACTTTTGGATTAAAAATGTTTCTGAGTAAACATTATATATAATTGGGTAGAGAACCGGTCGAGCTTGATGTTCGGCCAATTGATCGGCATTGATTCATGCCTTTTCCTATACTTTTTCCTCCCCGGAAACAGCGTTGGACGTGCAAGGCCGTGTTCCCGGTTCGCGATCAAAGATGGGAACTCACGCTGGACCACTATTCGCGATAATATAAAAGCCTGACGATCTGTCAACCGGGGCAAAAGTGCGCTAGTTTTGCGTCAGCCATGTCAAGATTCTTGGTAAGAATCTGTCGCAAATCAATAAGCTGTGCATCAATTTATTGTAATAATAGTATTGAAAAAAGTGCTGTGAATTGTTCAACAGTTTTATTCATTTTAATTAAAATGAAAAGTCTATGAATTCTGAATTGTGAAAATGTATAAAGTTAAGATGAATACACCAATGAATGAACACTAAAGACTTAGCACCAGTGAATGAACATTCATTTGAATAACATTGTCTGTCATTGTCTCTCAAATTTGTGTTCATTCACTGGTACGAGTTCATTCACTAGAACACTTCCCTATGAATGAAATAATAAAATTTACTATTTATACAGTAAAAGTTTTACTTTTAAGTAAAAATTTTTACAATTATAAAAATACTAGACATAACATCAACTTTTTTAATATGGAAAATTGAAAGAAAAATGTTAGGAAGATATTAGAAGATGAATGAAAAGTAGGATTTGAGTAAGATTGCTGTTGAGAATATTGACCAGAATTTGATTGTTTCGCAGTTGCTGTTCGCGCTGCTTTGCTATTCCGCACTCGCCGCGGAAACCGAGGATTCCAAGCAGAGGAAGCGCGGAATTTTAAACGATGGCTGGGTGGGGATCCCAAATCCTACGTCTTATGGCAGTGGTCACCCTTGGGCCAGTGACCACAACCCCTGGAAATCTTTGCAAGTGACTGCTTCACTTCCTCATATACCTGAGGGGTAGGAACACAATTGAATTAATTTTATGAAGTATCTTTCTTTTCTTTTTTATATTTATGTAAACGGAATTTGTAAAAAATTAAATTAATATCGAGATTATTAAAATTTTGTTAATAGGTTTATTTATAAGTAACTAAAGAATTAACCATTATAATTTATAGATTTTCTCAATAAGCAATATATACTAAAAAATATTATAAATTACCAAATTTTTTAAGTGAATTTTTGTTCTCCTTCAACAAATGTAAAAATATAGTAGTTCCTTTTTAAAGTTTCAAAACGATTCTTCATCAATTAAAACAGAATTTATGATAAAGTAAATTGCCACATGTCGATACAACTTACATTATTCACCATCATTTACACGAAATGAACGTCTTTACATGATCACTTTTCGTATAAATTTTAATGAGCATAATTGCTCGTTAAATCACATCAAATCTGTTTGAACAGTAACTTTTCCCCTAATAAAAGGTTGCGTCAAAGATAATTAAAAGTGACCATGAATAATATCAAGGTCAAGAAAATATGTAAATTTAAAAAAAACTTACTTTTTGTTATTAAAAAAAAATCAATTTTATAGATATATATTAGATTTGCATTAAAAAATTATTATTATGCATTTGCTTTAAAATGCATTTGTATTAAAAAATATTTATAATAAATAATTTATTCTTGTATTCAATTTTAGCTGTTGATAAAATAGTTACAATAAATCTAATACAATTTGTTATCAAGTTTTCTTACTGGTAATATTATAAGTGTATCAAATTCATATTTAGACTTATTTAAAAATAATTTATTTATTTATTTAATTATTATTTATAAGCAAGCAATCGCCCAATAGTACATATTGCTGCGTTGAAGACTTTATAATACACTAACAATACATTTTTAGAAATCTGAACAATAAGTTTTTTATTTGATTAATACAATTTTCTTTGGTGTGCATATCAAATTTTAATTTATTCATTAATTTACACATTTTCTATAGTGGCACCATATAAAATTTGTATATATGTTTTTGTAAATGTTGTTACAAATTCTGTGTGTTCAACGTTTCTCAATCTTAATGATAGAACTTTCCATTGTAGTTTTGCATAAAAATAGGTATATACCAGTATATACTATCAATGTCGTTATTTACCAAATTATATAAAAACTTTACATCAGTATAATTTCTATGTGATTTCAGAGAGCATAAATTTATAATGGTATCAACAAAAGTACAATTATGGCTAAATAAATAACAAAACTATTTATACACTTCAAAAAACTTGTCACCCAAGATCACTCATTTAATGATTTCCCTTTTCATCAAATCAACAAAAACAATCATTTAAGAGCACTAAATTGAGTGATCTCTAATGCGAAAAACCGGATCGCTAACCGATCGGAATTTGAGGATAATTGCACATTGTCCGGAATCATTGATTAAGAGAGAAAGTGAGAACGAGATCAAAGTCGCAGAAACGTTTGAAGTGCGCATTCCAATTTCCATTTCAGATGGACTTATGGCAGTTCGAAGCTTCCGACATACAAACCGGGCATCGCGATCTCCGTCAAACCCGAGCCGGTAGTAAAAACCCTTCCGGTTTACATAACGAAGCACGTCGTGCTGGAAAAGCCGGTTCCAGTTCCAGAACCAGTCTATATTGAAAAGCCATATCACGTGCCCGTGGAAAAGGTGGTGCCCCTGCCCATCGAGAAAATCATTCACAAGCCTGTTCCGTACCCGGTTCCAGTGCCACAGGTGATTGTTCAATTTTTACTGGCAATTACTTTAGTTTACTTTTACTTTCGGTTTTGTTCTTTTAATAAGGACCAATAGACCTAAAAGGAAGTGGGGTAAGTGTTCCAGTGAATGAACACGTACCAGTGAACGAATGCTACATTTGAGAGACAATGACAAACAATGTTATTCAAATGAGTGTTTATTCACTGGTGCAGGTTCTTAAGTGTTCATTCAATGGCGCATTCACCCTAAATACAGTTACAGAAACGCCCTCTAGGATTTTTTTCACTAACTATTTTATTTATTTATTTATTTGACAGGATATTCCCTTTTCGTAACACATGCACAAGAAACACGTTTTTATTCCCTATTTTTAGGGAGAGAGGCACGTCCTTATTCACTCGGGAGTGAAACAGTCTCTCTAGGGAGTGAAGCACTCCCTAGGGAATAAAAAGTGTTTCTCTCCCTAAAAATAGGTTATAAAAACGTGCTTCATGTGCCTTTGTTACGAAAAATATCGTATGCAACACGGGAGAGACAAACAATTATGCCATGGGTGAAGTGACAACACTCGACTGCACCTCGGGCTGCCTTCGGCAGCCCTCGGTTTTGTCTCGTGCGGTCACTTCACCCTGGGAATAATCGCTTGTTTCTCTCCCTTGTTGCATAATATACTATAATAAAATCAGCTGCGTTAATAAAACGCACGAGGGTTTTTTTCAATGTTGATCAATTGATCAAGTTTTTATGTTTTTTCAAATGTTAACTCTACCAGAAATATATATGTGATTATTTTTTGTTAAATAGGGGTCATTTTCAAATGTGGGGCATTTCGTTAATTTTCATTGTTAACAAAAACGGCGAATACCCTCCCCTAAAAAATTAGCCATCAAGCGATTAATTTGATCTGATCGAACCCCCCTTTCCCCAAACCCTTATCAAAAGTGGGCGTTTTTTCAGGTGAAAAAATTCAAAGTTTGAACGTGTCTGCACGCGGTTTATCAGTGATATTTAGACTTGGGCAAAAATGTGGAGTTAAATGTTATTCAATTCCCTACAATTTGGCCCAAACAGCGATCATTTTGGCCGTAAAATGGACAAGTTATGTTTATCTACAAATTTAAATAACGTGGTCGTGGTGTTGAAAAATGTTTTTAATAGTGACAGAAAAAAATAAACCTATGATCATCGAGGATAAATTTAAATATCGCAATTTCTATACACTTCTTTCCTAATTCCAGCGCAACTGCTACATTTCAATTTCGGCGCAACTGCCTAATCTAAACGCAGATTTTTAATCTAATTATGTTGAATCGGCGCAACTGCATAAGCCCCATTAAAATATTTATTGATGAAGTTTATTAAATTAAAATTTATATCTCTGAAGTTAAATTTGTTATCAACAAAATGAAGATTCCACCCCCAGACTGAATCAGTATCTCGTTAAAAATAATTTCTCTTTATAATTTCGGTTTTTTAAGAAATCGAATTATTTACAAAAATGGCGTATATGGCACAATATTTTGTAATTTCGTAAAATTTCTTACATTTATTTCCATATTTCTACAATATGGAATTCGTTCAAACTTGGCCTGGTTATTTTATGTCTAATACTGTAGAATATTCTGAACAACTTCCTCACTTACACTATATTAGTAGAAGAAATAGTTTTTGAGATATTTTAATCCGAAGCCACCAACAACGAACACAGCGCTGAATCGTCAGTTCGAGCGCAAGTCCTGTTCTTGCATAGGGACCTTCAATTGTAAACATATACATACTAGTGTATAAGCTACCCAAAAATAAGAAACAAAATTAGATTTTTCAACATTAATCTTCCTTATCAGATCAGCTATTAATAAATTAAAATTTCGTAAAAAATTATTATCATTAGAGCATTTATCAATAAATTTATGAGGGAACTTCCACTGCCCTAGTTTTCTAAGGTTAGATACGAATTCCATGACATCACTCAGATTTGTAGCACAGAATTTCCCGAAGGTCAATTCTGATATCTTCCGAACATCTTGCAATAAGTCTTCGTCGAGTCTCTCTATAAATACTGTGAATGGCGCCTTCGATTCAGCATCATATCAGTTACCAATTTGATTTTTGAGAAGGTTACTCCTAGTCTCGAGATCTTTTCTTCTTCTCTCCTTAAATTTCAGCTTCCATTTGTTGACTTCCTTCTGGATCTGACTCTCCTCCATCATTCTCGAGCGACCATCCAAGTTTTTTATCCTCAACTTACTCTTCAGTATTCACAAAAGAAAAAGAAAAGGAGAAAAAACCGAAAGAAAAACCATCCAAAGCAAAAGTATCTCGCCAGTTAAAAACAGCTATATTTAAGCACACTTGTGCGAAGCACAACTGCTCATCACCGTATCCCAATTGAGACTCCCACGCACATAATGTTGCAAGTTTGCCATATATTCTGATATATGGCGAGAGCAGCAAATCTGATTGGTTGATTTTGTATAATCAGGCATATCTGGCTCAAAAACTTAGCCGTTGTTATCCGGATAAAATATTAATTTAATAATTAAGTAATTTTTTTTAGTTCCTCTATTAATTTTACATTTAAATAGTAATTTTGGAGTCAACATAAAGACAAGATAAGACAATATATTGTTAAGAAAATTTGTTTTATCTCAATTACAAACTTTTAGCATTCAGTGTAACGACAAAACTACATTAGCAATCTAATCTATTTCTATGGGTGCAAGGCTGAATACTTTTCCATAAATCATAATAATAATGATGAATTATAGACCAAAATACCTGTTTTCATACAGCAATATGTTCTTGAGTACGGTATGTATCGTTGTAACCGTATCCAAAACTATAGTACCGTTGCCGGGTAACATTTCGAGTTTGTTTTTGGACACAACGTCTCTAAAATGCAGTAGTGCAACTTGCATCTGGCGTACGTGTAAATGCAAATCACGCAGCGGATTTGTTTCGAGGGCGTCGCTGGTATTTGAGACTTTGTTCCGAAGAGTCCGCGGTGATGAGGGTGAAGTCGCACGTGTTGCAGCCCCGCTTCCGCCGCCAGCGGCGTTTCCGCCCGAAGAACGCATCTGGGATAACTTTTCTAAGAAATCTTCCTTGAAGGATCGTGCCCGTCGAGCGAGTTTTCCACCACGAGCTTTTCCAGTAATCCGCTCTTCGATTTCTGTAAACAATTGTACATCTTAACTCGATCTATCTATCTTAACTTAATGAAAAGTTTAATTTGACTCGTCATAACTCGTTTCATGGAAGGTAGGTCGATTTTCGGTATTTCCCCATTTGCGGTAAAAAGTTGATTCCGATACAAGTTAACGGTTCGGAATGATTTTCCTTATTTTTGGGGTCTTTATCAATATTTTAATGACCGTTCTGTTTGTCACATTTGATGGGAAGGGACTAAGCCAAATTTTTGTAATTATTTTTTGTCAGTTTTTTCGAAATTTGCCTTATTTCCACGTTCATCGTGAAACATCAAAATGTTCCGACACACTTTGATGGTCGGGAATACTTTTTTTTATTCTTAGGGTCTCTACTAATATTTTAATGTCGGTATCGGTTGGCACAGTTGATGGGACGGCTCAAACATCACGTTACTGCAGAATAGTGATACAAAACCTGCCAAAATTAAGGATAAAACGTGAATAAACACGTTTTGGTCTTGATGGACCTTTGAATATTGTCCAATTTGCTTGAAATTTTGGGAACTTGAATGCACTTTAATGTAGATAAAGATACTTGATGAATAGCAAAATAAAAATATATTGATTTTTTATGGCACAGTTTTTACCAGCATACAAAAAATAGACTAATACTCTTTAGAGACCTGACTTTCCCCTACAAGATGAGCCATGAAACAATGTATTCAGTCTCAAAATGGTCAAGCTATGGCCATTTTTATGGCTCTAAGATATATGAAATTTAATTTAATAATAAATGGAGGGGTGGCAGATTTAGACGTATAATGGTTATCTTAACATTTTTGTATAAATAACCATTATATCTTTTATTCAAAATACTTTTTACCTTATTGTAAATATAAAAAAAGTATATGTACTTAATTACAAAACTCTTGCGATAATAACCTAGAACGCACGCTTTTGCGTGCACAACAAATTTCGGTAATGTTTCTGATTAGGACACAGCTTCAGACATATCTTCTTCACCTTATACATTAGGGTGGTCCTTATGGGGTCGAAATTTTTTTTTATGTTTGCCGCCTTCTAGAACGTTTTGAATCTCTACAATTTGGTACAAAGAGCGACCATGTTGGCCTTAAAATGATCAAGCTATGACCATTTTAATTAAAAAAGTCGTATCAAAATGCTAAATTTCATGAAAAATCACAGTATTGCGTTTGTAATCATATTTCGCCTCAAAAAATAGAAAAAGACAATTATAAAGCGACATTTGCCCAAAAAAGTCGAAAAAGACATTTTTTTCTAATGGTCATAACATGGCCATTTTAAGGCCAAAATAGGCGCTGTTTTTTTCAAATTGAAGGGAATTGAATGAACTTTAAGATGCGTTTCATTCAACATTTTGAGGCCTAATCAGGGGTATGGCCCCCAAATATCCAAATTTGAGATAAATCCAACAGATTATTCACATGTTATAACCACACCGAGAAAAATATTATCTTATTTTAACTTGGTTAGGTTT
>JABFPQ010000681.1:0-10529 GCA_022817265.1 Masnerella sp. ZL-2020
GTTGTGGATCAAGGGCTATTGGATACACGTTAACCCTTTAATAGTCGCAAAGAACCTGGTTGTGATACATGAATAAAACGTGTTTTGAATTCGATCAATAGCTTTCTTATATTTGGAAAATTCTATATCTAAAAAATGATCCCCCTAATGACTATTTAATCACCTATCGACTGAACGGAGACTGCAAACGTGCAAAGTGAATTTAAAAGTAATTTGTTATCACAAATGCTCTTTGCAAAATGATGCTGAACAAAGAAAAAATAGCAGTCATAAATATACGTGCACGAATACCTAGCATATTTCGCAGATTATTCTCCTCGACGCGAAGCGGTGGAATTGTTCCTATTAATTCTAACAAGGTCGACAGCAGAAGAAGTTTTAAATTGGGTGGAGAAAGAACACGCCAAAGTGTTTTGTTTAAAAATATTTTCTTGAAATTCATGTAGAAAGTGCAGTTGACGAAACGCATTGCTAATTTTACTTGCTAAAACATTCTTAGAGAAACATTTTGCTGCATGCATTGTTTATCAAGATTGTGATCAATTGATGAAAATAAATATGCGCTTTTGAATGAGCGAACGATGTGCGAATGTTAATCATTTCAAATTGTTCTCATTCATTGAGTACATATTTTAAATTTAGAATTGAAATCGTTTCATACAAATGATTTAGAAAAAACAATTAGAAATGTATAAAGTTATTGTGGTTTCTTAAAGAAAGTTTGTATTTTTGTATTTAGCTTTTGATCATGATATGATAACTTTCAAGTGATAGTAAATCTTGAAACTTCGCGAATTTGTTTGTTCCTTGAAGAATAAGTCTTCAAAAAATGTTTTCGTTCAAAAAAACGTTATTTTACTTTCTTTTTTTTTGCAGTTCAATAAAGAGAAAAAGATATAAGATATGTTTTTTCATTCATGATCATTAATACCTTTCTATTGACAACAATTTTTTCTGATTACAGTTACGAATGGATAAAAAACGGTAAAAAGTTCGAGTACCCAGCATACGACGACCGAATTTCCCAGCAGCCTGGACGAGGTACCCTGGTAATATCTCGACCACGAGATGAGGATCTTGGTCAATACCAGTGTTTCGCGAAGAACGAGTGGGGAATAGCGACATCCAACTCCGTCTTCGTACGAAAAGCCGAGCTCAACTCCTTCAAGGACCAAAATCCCCTACCATTAACCGTGAACGAGGGCGAGCCCTTCAAACTCACCTGTCAGCCACCGGACGGTTGGCCAAAACCAAACGTCCTCTGGTTGATCCAGGACACCAACCAGAACATCAGGTCCATCAACAACTCGCGCATGACCCTTGACCCTGAAGGAAACTTATGGTTCAGCAACGTCACCAAAGCAGACGCTTCGGACAATTTCTACTACGTTTGTTCAGCGACTTCGGTCTTCCGGAACGAGTACAAATTGGGAAACAGGGTGTTGCTCAACGTCATTTCCACCGGCAGCTCGACCAGCCAGAACAAACATGCACCTGTGAAGCAGTACACGAGTCGGAAGAACGAAATCGCGCTGCGTGGAAAGAGAATCGAGCTTTTCTGTATTTATGGCGGGACGCCGTTACCGGAAATAGTTTGGAGTAGAAACGGGAGACGGTTGCAACCGAGCGATGGGATAATGCAGAATAATTACGGGAAGTCGCTGGTGATAAAGCACGTGTCCCTCGAAGACGAGGGCACGTACACCTGCGAGGCTTCCAATGGCGTTGGATCTGCAAAGTCGAATTCCATTGATCTGAAGGTTGGTTGAATCAACTCTTGAAGTGAAACGATACATAGTTCATCCATCTCTCTTGAACATTTTAGGGACTTTCTATTAAATCAATTTTACATGAAAAAGTTTGCAAAAAACTGAAAAAGAATTTTGGAAACAGTCAATAGCTTATTGGTATACCTTTGTATGGTACAGATTCTAAAACTACAATATCGTGGTTAGACGTTAACATTATAAGGAGCAGAAAATTAAAACCTCGTAAAGTTATAGAAATTTTAAACAAAGAATCAGAAGATATACTCTATCTATCTTTTATTGATACATATTACCCAATTAGATCAATTAGATGAATTTTGTGAAAAACTCACAGTAGATCTCTAGGCAACAGAACCGGTAGGGTAACCAGACAAAGCAATGATATTGTAATACCTGTTGACACAAAATAGTATGTTTTTATAAAGGTTTTAAATTGTTTAACGAACTCCCCGATGAGATAAAACACCTGTCTACATTAAAGGCATTTTGAGAGATGAATGAAGGAGTATTTTAAAGAATGAGGACAATATTGACTGTGTAATTTATTCATTTATTTATTATGCGTGTCTTGATGTCTTCTTCTATTTATTCTTTGGTCTGTTACATAATGTTTATTTATTTTCTTTATTATTGTTTATCATAACTTTATCATAAATAGATGGGGAAACCTACATTTTAAATCGAAATTTTATAACTGTGATAACATGCAAACTTTAATAATTCTATGCGATGACATTTTCATTTTATTGTTAGACTTTTATTTTTTATTGTATATATACTAACTGAGAACGCTTAATAAACATGATGTCCCTCTCTCACTTTTTTTTCATATTTTATGCGGAATAAAATTAGTAAAAAAGAAGTGTTTCTAAGATGGAGTTTTAAAATTTTCAGTTTCAAAAATTTTAAATCATCTTTGTTCATTTATGTTTGAAATTATTTATTATGGTAGAAGAATTTTATTAAACTAGGTACAAGTAGCTACTATCTGTAAACTAAATCCAAGTAAATATTACCTTTAAAATAAGTACACATAGTTTTTATCTTCAATATATACATAATAACTTAAGACCATATATTAACTTGCCATTTTTTTCAAGGTCATGGCAATACCGTATTTCACCGTAGAACCCGAGATCCAAAACGGTGCAGAGGACGAAACAGTGGAAATCCACTGTAAGGCAAGTGGAGTACCAGAACCCAGAATACACTGGATTCACAACGGTAAACCCATTTCCGAAGCACCACCAAATCCCAGACGAAAAGTGTTCCCCAACAAAATTCGTATCGAAAGATTAATGAAAAACGACACCGGTAACTACGGTTGTAACGCCACCAATTCTCTGGGCTACGTATACAAAGACGTATACGTAAACGTATTAGCGTTAGAACCGGAAATCACGCAACCGCCAATGGACGAAGAATCTGTCGATGGCAAACAGGTGACCTTGACTTGTCGAGTGTTCGGTGCACCACATCCTGAAGTTAAGTGGACCAGGAATCAGTTGGAATTGACCGGAGGAAGATACACCACTGCTCAAAATGGGGATTTGATTATTGATAACGTTTCGTTTTCGGATTCTGGGAAGTATACTTGTCATGCGAAAAATAAATTTGGGGAAGTGGAGGCCTCGGGATCTTTGGATGTTAAAGAACATACTAGGATCACTGACGAACCGCAGGATTATGAGGTTTCTGCTAAATCGCAGGCTACGTTCAGGTTGGTATCTTAGATAATAATAAGATAAGTTATTTTTTGCATTTAAAAAAATGATCTAGTCACTTATTTACTACAAAAAAATACTACATTCTTTTTCATCAAATTTTATGCATATCTTTGATCGTTAAAACTGAATTCGTTTTTGATGTGGAAAATTGAGGGATCACCTTGAAAATATGAAAGTTTATATAGAGACAGAAACATTTTATGTTAGGGCACTTCAATAATCAAAATCCCGTTACAATTATTTTATTACTCATTCTCTCATAATTAGGAGATTACATTTAATATAAAACGGAGGAGCTTATTACAATTTGGAGAAAATTAAGTCGTGTCACTGAGAATGGCCACTTCATTAGCCAGAATTCAGAAAATTACTTTATTACAACAAACTGCAATATATCACAATGAACCGTAATATGTTATGGCATAATAAAAGGGATTCTACGTCACAATTAGTATTCCAATTAAGCTCATATGGAGATGGATCAATAAAGATTCTACATTTAGAGTTTATGTATCATGATAATGCACTGAAAAAAGCTGTTGTAGATTAATCCTTTCAATAATACAATGTCAAGTTATGAAAGAAAAGAAAGAAAATAACATTTTATCACGTTGATATATTTTTTAGTAAAGTTGATCGATATGACTTTTAGTTAAATAAATAGGATTGTATTTTTTTCATCACTTAATAATTTCTCTTCTCTGGCAGTATAAATATGTTTTGCATTATTGATCCCAATGATTCTCGGGAACTTGAAGTAGGCGTCTGGTTAATTTTAAATCCAATATGTGGGAGTGTTGCACTTCTTTTTCCGTAACGCTGAATTGATTTCGAGGAAAAGTGGGGTGATATTGCAGAGATTGAACGTGGTTAATGTGGATTTATGATTTTGTCGCGTTTATTGGGAATTACTTCACTGAAACACAACTGCTCTCAATTGCCAGTTACCCAAAGTTTTAAATCGCACACGAAATGCATTAAAAATGAAATGTTCGAAAAGTGGTGTAGAGTAATTTGCTGCTGGCAAACTTGGAAGTTATTGTAACAAAAAACCAGTGCCAAGTCAGGAAAATAGGTGGCGTATTTATTCAACATCGTATACGTTTACTTTATAATCTGCATTTTGTTTACTGATAACAAATACTGGATGAAACTAAATATTATGAATTTGTGTTTGAAGAAGACACAGATTAGATAAATGGTATAAATATAGTTAGAGATGCATATATTTTTATTGATCCAACAAAATATAAATTTCGAGCAAATTTAATTAGTTAATTATTTTTTAATCTGTTATTATAAAAAACTTTTTAAATTTTATTTTCCATAAAAATTTAATCAAATTCTATAATTAATTAATAGAATTAATTAATTTAGTTAATAAGATTGATTAATTTAGGTATTTTTATTTTTTAGATGTAATGCTGTGACAGATGAAAGTTTGGATTTGACAATTGATTGGTTACGAAATGGTGATCCAATTGACATAAACATGGACCCTCGATTTTATCAGACGTCAGATTATTCTTTGATTATCTCGAAGACAACAGAGTTAGACTCAGGCACTTACACTTGCGTAGCACGGACACGTTTGGACGAGGCAAGATCGCAGGCCACTTTGATCGTGCAAGACGTGCCCAATGCACCCAAATTGGCGAGAGTGGATTGCCATGCCAGAAACGCCTCTGTCCACTGGAAATCCATGGGAGATAACAGGGCTCCGATTTTGCGATTTGACATTCAGTCTAATACTTCTTTTACACCTGATACCTGGGAGATTGTGGCTGATCATATTGCTGCGTCTGACCAATCTTATACCGTCGACATGTCGCCTTGGGCGAATTATACGTTCAGAGTCAAGGCTTGGAATAAAATTGGTAAAGATTTTTAATGTGTTTTGAAAATTAAGAGAAGATTTAAGGTGAAATGTCAGTCGCGAGGCGTTGGAAAGAGACAAAAAGAGGAATCGCCATAAGTTCTCACTCCCGCATTGAGCTCGCTTGACATTTCACCTTAAGGGGACTGTTTGTACATAAAAAATTATTTTCGTCAGAATATTAAAAAAAAATTTTCAATTTTTGAACTTTCCTCTAATTATAACTAAAAGTACACTTTCGAAATCTTGTTATTTTGTTTTTTAAAACATTTATCATGAGAGCATCAGTTAGTAAAATCAGTCAATTTAGTATTTGTTTCAGTTTTTAATGTTTTTAAGCATTGTTTGTTGTACAGCATGATATTTTTATTTTTAAAGATCCTATTAATTATTAATTAGGTTAACAACATTTGCAATACTATTTATTTTTTTTTAATACATTCAATGTTTTTTATTGGGTAAAACTTCTCACCAATAACTATCTGTGTAATGCAATAAAACTTTAAATGTTTATATCTCAAAACCTTATTTTTATGTTTTTTAAACTTCGGGCCATCTTTTGAGAAAAGTTTCCAATCGATTTTGACGGTTTTTGGTTTTCTACGACTACAAAAAATTCTGTAGGATAATTTTTCAAAATTTTGTTTTATTCAAAAGTTGCAACAATTTGAATTTAAAAAGATCTAATTTCACCTTGTTTTATGATATTTAACTTTAAGTATGCATAACCTTTGATTTAAACTGAAAATCAAAATTTTGTTTTACAATATTCTGTAAAAAAATATCAAGATTAATGTCCAACAAAATTTTGTAAAAATATTGAAGATTGGCTTTGGAATTTTTTACCAAAGTTACCCCTTTTTTGATATTTTTTTTGTTTATAAAAATGTTGAGTTTTAAAAAAATTAAAAAATTTTTTTTTTTTTTTATTTTTATTAAATTTTATATTTTTGATTTTTATTTTGAGAAAAAAATAAAAATTTTCATTTTGAATTTTATGTGAAATTTAACATTTTTGAATTTTTTTTTTTTTTCGAAGACAAATTTAAAATTTTTTTACTTTATATTTAATTTGAAAAATTTTATTTTTGAAAGCAGATTAAAAACTTTTTTTGAAATTTTTTAAATCTTGCAATTTTTGACAAATATCAAAAAATTTCGCAACCCTGTTTAATTTCGAATTTCTCTTTGATTTATCTGCTGCGAAAATTAAACGCCTATTCGTATTTATTTTTTTATTTATCGAATAGGAGGGAAAAAATGTTTCGTATCGTAATTAAATTTCGGAAAACGAGCGCACGGCCTATTACAATAACTAAAAACGATTGCTTTTCCATTATCAGCGCAAAAATGTGTCGCTTAATAAAAGCAACATTTCCAACGGGTAAATATCAAAAGACGAGCAATGACGATAATGTTCAATAAAAATACGATATAAATTGCTTTGACGGAAGTATTTATTTGTCATATACTAACGAACGTAAAAACGGGACAAAAACGTTCTATTAAATAATAATTCTATAACGTTGCCGCTTTTAACTACTTGATTATTTATTCAGCTTGATTCAAAAACGCTGATTTGCATTTTTTTATTTTTTCGCTTTTTATAAAATGAACAACAATTGGTTGCGGAATTTTTTAGTTAAAAAATTGTGTATTTTTTCATCAAATTGAGATTTTTTCGTCGTTGCTCATTAATTTGAAAAAATTGTTTGGAAATATTGTTTCATTTGTAATTTTGAAATAATCTTTATTTGATTTTTTTAAAAAAATAACTAATTTCAGAAATTTTTTTCTTTTGTGCATTTTCATTTTTTTTAGTTTTCGGAAATTGAAAAAAATGGTTTTAGATCAAAATTTATGAAATTTTTTCACAATTTTAATTTTAAACTTTAGTATTTTGCTTTATTTTGTCAATTTCTTAATTTGAAAAAAATTCAAAAATTTGTTTTGTACTTTTCGTATATTTTTTTGCAATTTTTAATTGGACAATATATTTATTTATATATCGTTTAAATATTATGAAAAAAGAATAATAATTTTTTATCTCCTTTTTTTTTGTAAAATTTTACATTTTTTGAGTTTTATTTTGAAAAATAAATTTAATAGTTTTTTTTATCTAGTATTTTGTGTAAAATTTCACATTTTAAGTTTTAATTTAAAAAACAAGAAAAAAGATTTTTTATCTCGTTTTTTTGTAATATTTTACATTTTTGAGTTTTATTTTGAAAAACAATTTTAATAGTTTTTTTTATCTAGTATTTTATGTGGAATTTCACATTTTGAGTTTCAAACTAAAAAAAATAAAATAATTTTGTTATCTCGTTTTTTATAAAATTTCGATTTTCATTCATTAGGAATTCTTGGACGAGAATTCTGTAGACATTCAAAGTGCACTCGGTGTCTCGGGCAAAATTGACATGATTGCGAAATTTCGGTTCTAAAGTCGTCTCAATTCTCCAATTCGGTCGTTTCGAAAATCACGAAAACAGCGATAAACGTCGCAGTGACACAATTCACGTTACACATTCAGATTTATGTTCATCTTGCGAAAAACGGACGGATCGTATCATGATCTACGGTCCGATTCGGCCAGGAATTCTGATAAAATTGCTCGTAGAAAATTGCCGCTGGAAAAATAATCTCGGCCCGTTTGAACTCGAACAAATTATTTTCGAACGCACGCGCTATAAATAAAACAGCGCTGTTCCGAGGAAAAGATACGGGGAATCCAATTTATTGTATTATTACGCGCTGGAAATTGGATGGTAAATGGAAAAAATGGTTCGGAAAATTCATTATTAAAAGTCTAAGATTTTTACAAAAAGTTTAGGTGGCGAATTTTTACAATTACAATTTTAAAAAAATGTTTTATCATTTTCAAATTTTATCATTTTTCATTAATAAAAGTAGGATAACTTTCTTGGTTTATATAAATAAAAATTGATGCACATATTTTATGAATATAGTCCATGAAACTATTTTAATCGAAACGGTGTAAGAAAATCAAGAGCAATCAGCGACAATCGATTGTCACGACTTTGCCGGCAAAAGGTTTTACCGAAATGCTGAAACGTCGGTGTTGCGTTACGCTGCCCTAATTTAGAAGCACGACCGATTCGACGCTACTCCCACCTCTCATTTCTCTGTTACAGAAATTCATACCGCGCGGATCGCATTTAGGCATACAAATAGCGACGCCCGAAGTCGCTCGATTATAATTGATGTTGGCAAATAAAAAAAACCGAAAGCTCCGAGGTTTTTCCGGAGCGGAAATGACGAGTCGAAGGTTCCTTGACTTTGCATTGACGTGCGACTTTGACTGACGATAAATAGAAATTTGTTTTTTTAAAGAAATGGCTTTGACGTAAGAGAAAATCGAAACTGGAAGAAGTTAAAGTTAAAGTGAAATTCAAACATTAGAAAGTAATATGACAAGTATATTCTTAGAAATATTTAAAAAATTATGAAACTCAAAAATATATCTCAACTAGATTACTTAATAAAGCTCCGAGAAGAATCTAATATTAAATTCTTGTGTCGAGAACAAAACATGATGATTTACAAGTCTTGTAATCTTATTGTTGTTATAGTCCCGAAATAAAACGACTAAAAAGTTAAAAATACAATGTCTCTAGATAAAACATCGAACTCGATCAACTTAATTAACTGTAAAACAATTGTTTCATTCTCCTACTACAGTTTTGCAAACGATTATAAATTTTAAAACTACTCCCATTATTATAAACATGGCGAAAAAATTGTGCTAATAAAAAACTGTTTGTCGAGTTATTAAATATAATGTGAGATGAAATCCTGCCAAAATCCAGCAAGCATTATATATAAACCGGAAATACCTATAGGTGTTGTATTAATCATAGTTAGTATTATTACCGTTACGAACAAACAAATTTATTTTTACCCCTTTCATGCGTAATAATAAAGTTTTATTTACTGAGCCGATCAGATACTGTAGGTATATTTAAGTAGCTGCCTATCAGCTATCAATCTTACTTTGGCACATAGTCATTCACGTGATTTATCTTACGTCTGAATCATTGTTTAATTTTCTCTTGATACTTTTGAAGTCCCTTCAGCTTTGATGATTCTGTTTAGTAATTCTTTCATACGCAGTAAATATTGTTGTTGCTTAAGTATGGTGTAACTTATTAATAGTTTATAGTCAAGTAGACTTTGATGCAAAATATTGATGCAAAAATTTCGAGCAGTATTTTAGGTATAATTTTAGGTAAACTTATATATAATCAGATGGGTTTTATTTGTAATTTGGCTAAAAGACAGTCGTCTACAAAAGATCGAATAATCGAAATTGAGAAATGAATAATGGTAGAAAGGAAAGTGCAGAAAGTGAAGTTTACCCTAGAACCCTACAAATAACGCATTGGAATCAGGCCTTATTTATCTTTGTTTAAAAATAATAAAGAAAAAGCTTAAGAGGATTCTTATGTCCTTGTGTACAAAAACACGTGCAGTTACTTTGTGAAGATGCGAAAAGTTTGTTTACAAAATAAACTATATTAGGTGAATCGCTCATTTTCAAAGATTTACTTGATATATTTTTTTTTGTAAACAAATGTCATACTCTCGTGAAGTAACTGCACGCATTTCCGAGGTGGACGAGTATAACTGAAGAATCCTCTCGAGCTCGATGCGCCATCTGTAGGGTTCTAGAGTTAACTTCACTTCTTACACATTCCCCATTACTAATAAACGTATAGGAATATAGTACTTACCCTGAAGTTTAACCGGATATATCGCCATAGTTCATCGAGGTTAATATTTTTGACGATCACTTACCTGTATTAGCAAAAGAATTCCCCCCGAACCTACCGAAGGGTCGTTTCCTCCAGCTAGATCAACAGTTCTGTCCGCATCCGTCATAAGCTTACAACCCGAAATAGTGGTCGAGTGGTGTGGAAGTGAAGGATTCCGGGGGACTTGGAACGAGGAAAATGGGGCTGAGCGGTTTGCTTTTCCATATCCCAGACCCTTTTCACTGGTACAAGTTCCCGTGTGTGCCCCGCCCGTCTTTGTCCCGTATGCCGTTACCCGTGTGGGTTGACCACCGCCAGACCCCGTCACAAATTTCTTCCCACACGTGTCCCGTACAGCGGAATAGGTTCCCCGTCTGCTGTC
>JABFPQ010000682.1:0-10521 GCA_022817265.1 Masnerella sp. ZL-2020
GGAGAAAAGGAGGCTCTGGTAACCGTGACGCGGGCGGAGTTACATCGTCGTCGAGGCCCGGTGGCCTCGACGACGGGTCTGGTTCCGCAGCTTCATCCTGGTGATGACGCGAGCTGAAAGAAAAATGAAAAACGGGGATTGACGGGGAAAGAGAGAGAGAGAGAGAGTTTAGGTGACCGGCGAGCTCGCGGGACGAGCTCGCTCCGCTCGAGCGTCGGCCATTTCGGCCGCTCGACGCCGCGCGCGCGACCTAACCTGAGGGGCTCGGGCGAGCCCCGCTGGCGTTCATCCACGCCATCCTGCCCACGGCTGCGCCGGTCCTGGTCCCCGGGATGGCCCTCTAGCCCGACATCCTGTCGGGGAACGTCCTGGGGGCTGGCTGGTCACTCATGCCGGCGAGTCGACGGATCCCGCCGGCCGCCCGACACGCCGGTTTTCACCGCGAAAACGGCGCGCGAGCCACGCACTACGTCGTCCAGACGCGCGCAACGGACGGACGACGACCGGGAAAACGCGATGGCGCGGTCACGGGGCGAGCACTTACGGCCTAGGCGTTCCTTTTTAGGCGATGATGCGGTGGGCCGTGTCGCTCGCTTCTCTCGTCGGGAACGGAATGGCGGCGTCGCGCCAGTACGCCGGAAAACCGCGCGCGTCGCGGTGGCGCTGGCGTTGCGCGCGCGCGCGGCCGCGCGCGTGACGAGCAAATTTGAATTGCTCGTCACAATTCCCCCCCCTCACGGTGGGGACGGCGGGCCAACGGAGTGCCTGGGGTCCCTCTCTCTCATTGGGAAATGGGACTGAGGAGAACAGGGTCTGAAAAAGAAATAAATAATTAACAAAATAAAGCCTTTATTGGCGCAATCTTATAAAAGTATAAAATTAAAATCATAGTCTTTGATTGGTTTCCCCCGCTTTTGCTCTTGATTGATGGGGGGGGAAGCGGGGGAAAACCCCAGTGTTGGACAACGGTCCATTTCCAAGTAGTTGGGCCCGCCTGGCGCTGTCAAGGATGGTCAGGCGGGCTTGGTGCCCAGGTTTTCAGCGGCGACGGCGGCCTCCATAGCGGTTGCGGGTCGACGGCTGCCCAGGCGCGTCCGGAAATCTCGGGCAGCGCAACGTCCCCTGGGGATGGCTTTCCGGACAAACGCGGCAAGGAATAGTGCTCTGGCTCTTCCATGGGCACGACCGGATGGTGTGCCCATTGTGGTAACACCACGAGCACTTCTTCCTCGCCACGGAAGTCCGACGCCCCGTCGAGCCAGACACAGCGGCCCTTCGTGCCGGCGTGGCTGGTGGCGGGATGATCTCGCCAGCCAGGCGACGCCGCTGCAGGAGGATCCGGACGTCCTGAGTGAACTCGCCGTCGTCCGGGAGCAGCCGAATTGGTGATGTGGCTGGGGCTGGACCTGGGGCTCGTTGAGGTGGGGCCGATGCTGGTGCAGGTTGAGGCGGAGTGGTTGGCCTTG
Organism: Masnerella sp. ZL-2020; assembly: GCA_022817265.1. Classification (NCBI taxonomy): domain Eukaryota; kingdom Metazoa; phylum Arthropoda; class Insecta; order Hymenoptera; family Scelionidae; genus Masnerella; species Masnerella sp. ZL-2020. The sequence goes on from JABFPQ010000682.1 coordinate 1,467, forward strand.
CTGGGGCCACCTTCGGACCCTCGCCGGATTCGGCCCCACTAGTCGATCCCGCCGGGCTGGGCGAGCGGGCCGGCGGCTAGATTCCGCCGACGGCCCCTTCCAGCTCGTCTTCGTCTTCTTCTTCGGCCTCGTCTTCGGCCTCATCTTCGGCCTCGTCTTCGGCCTCGACCTCGTCCAGGTCGTGCTGGAGCGCCAGGTCGTCGAGGGTAATGGCGTCCCCGTCGACGCAGCTAGAGGATTCGTCCTCGCTGGACTCCGGCAGCTGGACAGGCGGCGGGGTTGGGCAGCGATACTCATTGGGCGCTCCCAGGCCCATCGGAGCCAGCGCTGAGTCGGCGGGAGCGCAGGCGTCGCGGAGATGGCGGATCGGGGCGCTGCGCCGGACGAACTCCATCTGCGACCTTTTTAGGGCGTCCTCGGCGACGGCGCTCCGCAGCTTCGGGCAGCTGAGGTCGCAGATCCACCGTCCTCTCCAGCAGCCCCGGGACGGTGGGTGCAGGGCGAACATTAGGTTGCGGCGAGTCAGTCTCTCCATTATCTGAAAACAGATCGTTAGTGAGTTGTGGTTCAGGTCCAGGTTCACAGAAGCGCTTGAGGTCCCCTACATGGTATCGACCAATCGTGGCGCCAGTTGCGTCGGATAACTCGTACACAACCGGCGACAGGACTTTCGACACCACATAGGGGCCGTCGAAACGAGGCGCGAGTTTCGCGGCTCGGAACTCGGCCGCCGACGAGAGGATGTGATGGCGCTTCATAACCTTTTCACCCTCTCGTAGGCGAACCTCTTTACGGCCTTCATCATAATAGCGACCTTGGCGGTCCGTCGCCTCGTCTAGGTGTCGGACCACCAAGTCGCGAATCACACTAAGCCTAAGCATGCGGTCTCTCCACGGTCCTACTGACCGCGGAGAACCAGTCACGTCAGTTTCGTTTTCATCACGTAGTCTTGTCGGGGATGGTAACTCGCGACCAAGGTTCAAAAGGGCCGGCGAGAACTTCGTGGATTGGTGGCGAGCGCAGTTGACCGCATATTGGAACTCGTCCAAGTGGTCGCTCCAGGACCTATGGTCCTCGCCGACGTAGGCCATAATCAGGGTTTTGAGAGTCCTGTTCGTCCGCTCCGTCGGGTTCGCTTGTGGATGATAGGGCGGAGTCGTCATATGGCGAATGCCGAATTCTTCGGCAAGGGATTTCATCTCCCTATTGACGAACTCCGTCCCATTGTCCGTGAGCAGAACCCGGGGCCTTCCCCAGCGAAACAGGACGCGTTCCAAGAAGGCGGAGCGAATGCTCTTCGCGTTTGCCTTCCGAAGAGCCTTCACTTCCGCCCACTTCGTGAATGCGTCCTGAAAGACCACGACGTAGCAGAAATGCTCGCGGGTCGGCGGGAAAGGTCCCATGACGTCGGACGACACAAGATCCCAAGGCTTGTCGACGACTTTCCGGCCCAGCAAACCCTGCGGGCCAGACTGGGACGGCTTGACTTGTTGGCAGATTTGGCAGGCCCGAACATAATCTGCGACGTCTTTATAGCACCCGGGCCAATAGAAGTCCCGGGCCAGACGCGCGTACGTTTTGTCCACGCCGAGATGTCCCGACGAGGGCGGATCGTGTGCGTCGGAGATTGCTCGGGCCTGCAATTCTGGCGGAAGTACCAACTTCCAGTCGTCAAGGTCGTCGACAAGCAAGTCGAGCAGGGGGTCGGGGCGATGGCAATACAGATGCCCGTTCTCGAGTTTCCAGTTCGGGAGGACAGCTGGGGTGCTTTGAACCGCTTCGACGCGTCGGCGGTACCAGTCGTCTGAGCTGGCTGTCACGGCCGCAGCAACTGCGTCCGGACATTCCTCATACATCCTGGAGAGCGCATCGGGGACATGGTGCAGTGCACCCTTGCGGTGCACCACCTCAAAGTCGTAGATTTGCATCTCCAGGGCCCAACGGGCGAGGCGGCCCGTCGGATCTTTCAGAGATCGCAGCCAGCGCAGACTACTGTGGTCCGTCACCACCACGAAAGAGTACCCCTCCAGGTAACAGCGGAACTTGCGAATTGCCCATATAACTGCCAGGCATTCCCTTTCAGTTATAGAGTAATTCCGTTCCGCTGGTTTCATGGTACGACTGGCGAAGGAGATGACTCTCTCTTCGCCGTCGACCACCTGGGTCAAGACAGCACCCAAACCGAAACCACTGGCGTCGGTTTGTAAGGTGAACTGACTTGAGAAGTCGGGGAAAATCAGAATCGGGGCGGTGGCCAACGCGTGCTTCAGACCATCAAAAGCGGTTTGTTGGTCTGGACCCCAGCACCACCGAACCGACTTCCTCAGAAGTTTGTTCAGCGGCTCCACCAGGGTGGCGTAACCGGCGATGAATCGCCGGTACCACGAGGTCATACTCAAGAACCGACGCAATTGCGTTAAGTTCTTGGGCTCGGGGAAGGTCAGAACTGGCGCCACTTTGTCCGGATCGGTCTTAAGTCCCTCGGCGTTCACAATGAAGCCGAGGTACGAGACCTCCGGAACACAGAAATGACACTTGTCCGGATTGATAGAAAGCCCTGCGGGCTTAATCCGGAGCAAGATTGTCTCTAGCAAACGCACATGATGCTCGAAATCCTGGCTGACAATGATGATGTCATCCAGGTAAGCATAGGCGTGTGGCGCCAGGTCAGACCCGATGACTCGGTCCAGAAGACGCTGAAAGGTCCCTGGTGCTCCCGACAGACCATAGGGCATTCGCTTAAACTGGAATAGCCCCATGCCGGGGACGGCAAAGGCGGTGGGTTCCCGACTGCCGTCCTCCAGGAGTACCTGGAAGTATGCTTGGCTCAAGTCCAAAGTAGAGATATACTTTGCCGAGCGCAGCATATCCAGAATACCCGTCATATTCGGGAGTGGGTACGCATCTTTTTTCGACACGTCATTGACGCGTCGAAAATCCAAGCAGAACCGATAAGTTCCGTTGGACTTGCGCACCATCACCACGGGAGTGGACCATTCGCTGGCCGATGGCTCAATCACGCCTTCGGCCAGCATCTTCCGGACCTCCTCGTGCATGGCGTCCAGTACCTTTGGCGAGTACTGGCGTAGCCGCTGTTTTATCGGGGTATGGCCTTGCGGATCCACCTTTGCTGTCAGCGTAGCTAGGCCGAGCGATACCACCTTCTCGGTACCCAGCGTTCGCTCCAGCATCTGGTCTAGACGCTGGCGCTGGTCTAGGGTGGCTTCCACCAGACCACACGCAGGAGAAGGCGGTTCCGTCCCCGGTTCTGGGGTCGGTGCAAACGGGGTCGAGGATTCGGGGTCGGAGCGGGGCTCAGGAGACTCGAGACGGGGTTCAGCCACGGTTGGCTGAATCGACCACTCATGGAGGGATAGTAAGAGAACCATCCTGAGTTTGGAAATCGCATCCATACCCAGGATGGCCTCATACATGAGAGACGGTGCGATTCGGAATGTGAGCTGCTCCTGGTGCGCGCCAAGCCGCACCGGGAACAAGACATCGCCGGCCGTCGACTCCGTAACCCCATTAGCCAGAACCAAGGCTGGGGTCGGTCGAACGGCCTTTAATGAGATGCGGGGTGCCACCTGTTCCCAGACTTTGGGACCCAGGTACGAACGAGTCGCGCCAGTGTCGAGCAACGCGTGGGCGCGAACGCCATCCACCGTTATCAGGGCGAAGGGACGCGGGTCACTCCCCGATTGGTACACCGTACCGCATTCCGGATGCGACGGTGCGCCAGCGGGGGTGGGGGGAACCAGTTCCGGGGTCGCAGGTCCTATGCCGCCCTGGGGCACGACCTGCCTCATTGGTTTCCCGACGGCGAAACCACGGGGTGACAAGCGGGGCAAGTTTTGAAGGGAGTCCCTTCCCGGCCGCACTTGGTGCAATAATCAGGGCGTCGGGGTGAGGGACACTCGCGCTGAACGTGCCCCATCTGTCTACAGTTATAACAGGTAACGGGCGGTCGCGAGGGCGGCGCCGTGGGCGCCGTGCTCGTATGCATGGTTGCTGGCGGCGGCCGTGGCGCGGTCCGTACGGGGGTCGGAGTCGGGGTCGGTGTCGGATTCGCGACGGCGTGAAGGGTGCTTGGCGCAGTCGCGGTCTGGGCCTCCTTCTTCTTCTTCTTTTTCGCAGAAGGGGAAGATGGTGGTTGAACAGCAACCACTGGGGCTGCTGTCACGACGGGGTTCTCAGAAACCGGCGCGACGGGAGGTTTAGGGGGTTTCGGCGCGGGATACTGAGTGGCGCGGTACGCGACCTCGGGGAACCAGGAGTCCGAGCTGTCTGGCGGCGGTCGGTATCGCTGACACGCCCGCTTCGTCAGCTCGAACTCGCGGCCACGCTCTTCCAATTCCCGGAAAGAATTGAACGAGCTTCTCAGAAAACTGCGCCGGTACTCCGGACGCAGATTATTATAGAGAAGCGTCAATTGCTCCTCTAGCGGCGGGATCGGCTGCACAAAACGCATAATGTGCCGATAAGCTACAACAAAATCGTTTATCGGCTCATTAGCGCCCTGTGTGCGCGACGCCAACTCCTGACGCACCCGGTATTGGAGGTCCCGATCACCATAACGGTCCCGGAACGCCTGCACAAAGTCGTTCCAGAACCGCCAATTAAGGGATTCCTGTCGAGCCCACAATTTCGCCACCCCTCCGAGTAGGTCCGGCAGCGCGCTCAGGAGGTCGTCATCCGAGATAGTGGTGCCGCGACGCATCTCGTCGATGCGGCACAAAAAGTCCTCAGCACTGGTCTCAGTACCCTGCGAGAACTTGATGTTCCACTCTCGGATGGTACGGCGGGGGTCGCGAGCCGGTAACGCGATCATCGTGTTGCCCATCGGGGGCCGCGCAGTGGTAGATTGCCACCACGGTGGCGCGGACGGGGCCTCCCCAGGCATTGGAGGTGTCGCGTGGCGGCCGACTGTGTGCGCGGGGGACACGGATACAGGCCGCCGCTCGGGGTACAAGGTGGAGGAATGAGGTTCCTGGAAACGCACGCGAGGGAACCCCGAGCGATCCAGGAATCCAAATGGATCACCTGTCGCATAGTCTGCCACGGATGGGGCCGGCCGTTGCACGGGCGTCGGCTCGGGGTACACGGGTTCGGGCATCGAGCCGGGGTACGCGGATGTGGCAGTCGGTCCGGGGTACACGGGTGGGGCGCGTACCATCCGCGGTATCGCCCCAGTCGGTTGCACGGGTAAGCGCGGTGGGCCCGTGGCCCACGGGTTAGACGGCGCGGTCGACTGCACCCACGCTGCGACACGTGGCGTCGCCCGTGTCGTGGTGGCCGTCGTCGTGTACGTAACGGTCGTGGTCGTGGAAACCGGCACGGTAACGGTGGTGACACTGGGGCGCGCCTGGCTCCGCGGGCTAGCTCTAACGCCAGCAGCACGCAGCTCGTACGCCAAGCTGGCGCGCTCATAGGCCTGGTGCGCCAGGGCATCGCGAGCGTCGAATCGTACATTCGGCCCAAACACTTCCGCCGTTATCCGTTCGCAAATCTGGGCCTGAATTCGCTCGGTTGGTGCGTCAATACCGATGTCATAATGTCGCGCCACGGTAGTGAGCTCGCCCGGTGTCAAGGCCACTGTCCACATGGCAATGTCGGTGTCGTCAGCCGCATCGACAGGCAGCCGCACCGGCAAGTGCCGTGGCGGAGTCAACGGGCTGACGAGTGGCTTGCCGCCGACAGCTCCTTCCTCGCTTGACATGAAAATGCGACGCCTCAACGGTGGCGTGATATCCATGTCATTGCGGGGCGTCGCGCCATCCGAAAATATCTGGTGCAACGCGGAAACGCGCGACCGCGGCGTGTGTTCACTCATCTCCACCAAAACGGAGCACACGCCTGTCAAAAATCACGACGACGGGGCGCGAGTTACCAAAGGAGGGTATACCTGTCAAATCTGTCGAATCCGTCAAACCGTATCTCACAGCTGTCAAAACCCGACTACTAAATCAAAACGTCGCTGTAAATGCTCGAATTTAAATTAATTCCGCACGAAACACTGTCAAAAACGTTTTGACAGGTTATGTTTTGACAGCTCAGGGTCAAAGTCAGGTTAAACTGGGTCGTGTCGGGTCGTAGCGGGGTTTAACCAAGCCGTCACGAGGTCTGCCTTGGTCAAGGTCAGGTCAAATAGCAATTTTAAACATTTGCAAAAAACAAGAAATAAGCCAGCATAATAAATATATCAAATAATATAAAATAATCAAGCACGCTATGCAAAATCAAAGAAATCGCTAAAAGCGAAAAGCTGTGCCACTCAGGAACGTGCAGGTCGGTCATGGGGACCGGATCCGGCACAGCCAAGCATAGCGAATAGGAAGGCTAAGCAGCGTCGAGCAAGCCTAAAAAAAGGAAAAACCACACCCAAGCAGTGCATACTAATGCTAAAGTGCAAAACTAAAAATAGACAATCATAAGGCAAGCACTTAAGGAAAAAGGAAAAAGCTTGGTTTGGGTGCTGACGGTCAACTCTCTCTCTCTTACTCACTAAACTCGCAAAATAAAATTATTTCATTTCCAAATAACATTGGAAATTTGAATCGACTTAAAAGTCGACTCATAACATTGATTTGGAGCGACTACTCCAAAACATAAACATTGTAATTCTGGGGAAACTAAAAATAATGCTCGGCCTGGTATACAAAATAAACAGAAAAAATACTGGCCTTGAAAAATAAAAGACAAAAATAATTTAAATAAATTTCAGGAATTTAAATTCTGAGCTGGGGCGAAAAATTACAGGGAACAGGGTGTACTGGGGCAGGGCGTCACCGAAAATACGGGGCGTGCAAAGGGCCTAGTACTCCGGGTCATGCACCGGCCCGCGGTGCCGCCTTGCCGGGTTCGAGCCCCACGTTGGGCGCCATTTGTAACGCGGTGCGAGGCCACGGCCGGCGGCTTGGCCGTAGCCCGGCACCGCGCACTTGGCGCAGCTAGCCAGGGCGGGAAAATGGGCGCCAGGTTGCCCTCATGGCAACCACGGGGAACGAACTGATCACGATAAACAAAAAAATTAAACGAAGCGGAACTTAAACGGTGGCGAGACTCGGATCCCAGGGCCGAGTCCTCGGATGACGGTTGACGTCGGTCCGAGACCGGCCAGGAACAAAACAAAAAAAAACTAGCACATTGTTGCTAACTAAAATTAATAACAAAAAAACAAAAAGAAACGTAACGCAGGGGAAATAAGCGGGGAAGGGTAGTCGCTCCAAATAAAGAAAAAGTGACTGAAAAGCAAGGAAACTTTATTAGCATTAGCACGCGATTACATCGTCGTCGAGGCCCGCTGGCCTCGACGATGGGTCGGGTCCTGGGGCTCCATCCCGCGAAGGAACGCGAGCTGAAAAGAAAAGGGACGGGACAAGTGACAGGGAGCGAGAGAGAGAGAGAGAGTTTTTCAGGGTGAGCGCGAGCTCGCCGAACGAGCTCGCGCCGCTCGAGCGTCCGCCATTTCGGCCGCCCGACGCTGCGCGCGACCTAACCTGAGGGGCTCGGTTGAGCCCCGATGGCGTCCATCCACGCCATGTGTCCTCGGCTGGCTGGTCGCGGTCCCGCGGATGGCCCTCTAGCCAGACATCCGCCCGATGGTCGTCCTGGCAGCTGGCTCCTCAGTTGTGCCGGCGAGCCGACGGATCTCGCCGGCCGCTCGGCGCGCCGGTTTTCGCCGCGAAAACTGCGCGCGAGCCACGCACCAAGTCGTCCAAACGCGCGCGACGGCTGGACGACGACCGGGAAACGCGGAAGCGCGGTCACGGGGCGGTCGCTCACCTTCGCTGGGGTCTTCTTCGCCGTGGAAAATCGTTTCCCGATGCTCTGTCATGTTGGTTCAAGGTATGGCGATCCGCGTTCTGCCGGAATTTCCTGACGAAAACGTCTCTCGGGCCCTCTGCTATCAAATCCGCATCGGCGGGCAGAGCCTCGTTCAGGTCCGGGATGACAGCAAAACTGTTTTCAAACTCTGGGATTAGGTTTTCCCTATCTGAGTTACGCTCAGCAAGGTATTCTGATATCGGCATGGTTCTAACGGCGTTCTCTATGCTCACGGGAAAAAGCACTGGCGCCGACATCCAGAATAACAGTGAGTTCGAAAGACTCTGGCAACATAGGTCGTACATTTTCCTCGTCATCAATCTGGCACCGTACCATACTTTATTAAGCAGGTTTTTAGTTTGCAATGTTTTCATTGCTTTAATTTCATCCAATATTTCCTTATTGACTGTACTATTACTCCATTTTTGTTGGTATACATCAGCGTATACAGCATGAGCCAATTGCAACATCGAATTGGCTTTCATCCTCACATATTCTGATGTAGATTGTTTCGTCGCCACGCCGTTCACGATGACTTTTCTGGTTAACGATGCCAAGATATTCATAAGTTCCGTCGGTACGAACTTGTTATCGTTCACCCTCATTGCGTGTACTTTTAACTCTTCGACGACACTTGCGTCAGCGAGTATCAAAATCTTTTTCATACTGATTGTCGAACTACTCGATCCTGAGAACAAATCCCACGCATAATACCGAACGACAACCAATGACTCCGCGCCGCGTACCGGTATTGTCATGCACAGACGCGATCCTGGTACATGCACTTGTGTATTCTTCGTCAATAAAAAGTGAGTTTAGGTTTAGACATTAACTCAAGTTCTGAATTACATTCTTCATTGTCTTTCACTCTCTCTCTCTCTCTCTCTCTTTTATTGCAAGACAAGTAAAAGAACTTTAAATCAAGCTTCAAAGGTACTTTCTGGTTACACCGCGGCTCAGTTCAGCTATACACTAGTTGAAAGGTCGCATAACCAGTGAGATTTCCTGAGATAACTTGAATTGTTGTTCATTCTGAGGAACTTTAAATCAAGCTTCACAGGTACTTGCTGGTTACACCGCGGCTCAGTTCAGCTATACACTAGTTGAAAGGTCGCATAACCAGTGAGACTTCCTGGGATAACATGATTTATAGTTCATTCTAAAAGAACTTAAATTCGAGTTTCAAGAATACTTGCTGGTTACACCGCGGCTCAACTCAGCGACACAC
>JABFPQ010000683.1:0-10526 GCA_022817265.1 Masnerella sp. ZL-2020
CATTTAACGTTTAGTTAATACCAATGGAGTGAAATGTCAGAATGAATTAAACATTGAATTTTACACATGGTTCATCAGTTTCTTTAGTTTCTCAAATTTCATCACGTTTCTCTGTCTAAAAGTTGCAATATTCAATGCCGAAATTTAATTGAAATACACGAATTGTATAACGATATCTATCATTTTAACACACTTTGAAATTAAATACCTGACCTAGTCAGTCAAATTTCTAAAAATAAAGATAATAATATAAAGAACATTATGCTAAATTTGCATATAATTCTGACATTTTTCATTTTCTGGAGTACTACCTTAACAAATCTGAATGTTTATTTCACTTTTTATTTCCAACTTGAATATAACAAAACAAAATGTTTTCAGGTAAAATGGCAGGTGTATTCTCACTATTTGAAATCCGTGGGTTGGTTCCTGTCTATAATGACGATATTGATGAACGCAATATTCCAAATGTTCAGTATTGGTTCGAACGTATGGCTGAGTAGGTGGTCAAACGACAATGAAACGGTAATAAACGGCACCGCGGTCGTTTGGAAACGAGATCTCTATTTAGGGGTCTACGGTGCTCTAGGGATAGGTCAAGGTAAGTGTCCGGCACAACGAGTCGACTTTTCACTGATCTTGCGCTTGATAAGCTGACAAATAGACATCAAAGCTTCCACCCTTGAGCGGGAAACTGCTCAATTTTTGACTGATTAATGTGAGTGTATTCTAACTCGTTATGCGTTCTCTCAGAATAATAATAATAATAATATAATAGTTAGTCCAGAGTCATTAAGAGAACGCATTCATTTTACAGGGTTGATCATTTCATTCATTATTACGATGTCAATGACGTGTTTTCATCTTTATCATCTTTCATTCACATCATGAAACAAAGAATTTAAATTTATATTAGGTTTCAAATGCAGATGTTCATTAATAGTCATGTTAAGCTAGGAGTGTGGTTTGCTGTATTTTTATTGTTTTTATTTTCATTTTTAACTAATACAGCCCGATACCATTTAGATGGCTATACCTATATTAGAATCATACAGTTTAATCATTCATTTTATGGCATCATTTTTTTATTTAATTTTTTTTCATTCCATATTTTGTATGTTAATGCAAGAATGTATTGAACGACCATGGACATTCTTCTGCATGATATTAATGTATATTTAATTCAAGATGGTCCGATACCGCTTTTTCACCGATTAGAGCTTGATATAAACTAGAGTTTGTGTGTGTTACCAGTTTGAGACATGAAATGCCAATTTGACTTTATCCCATGATTTGCTTTCAGAACTGAAGTAATGTAAGGATATGAGACTGATCATAAATTTGGTCAAAAATGAATAGAAAATTGTGACGTTTTCGCATCGTTATATCGTATAAAAACTTTATTATTTCATCGTTTAAAATCAAGTGTATTATATGTGATTTATTTACAACTTGCAAAATATTTGGAATTTCACTAGTATTTATTTTTATTTTTTGTATATGGTTCAAAGTCGTACAAAAACGATTAAGTTTACTAAACTACACATTTTGATGAAAATTTAATATTATACTTTTTTATATAAAGTGATTCACTTTCAATAAACAGTTGAAAGGAACAATTTTTTTTTTAAATATTTTGTCAGACAATGCTGCTATTAATATGTTCGAATCATTTGTTAAATGATAAATAAGAATTTGAGATCAAATTTCACAAGTTTTTTCTAAATACCAAATTTATTTTTGGACTCTAATCCTGCCAAAAATATAAGACAAAATTTTCTTCATTTCACAAATTGTATCGATAAACTCTTAAAATATCCTTGGAATTTTCAATGAAATAATTTCAATATACTTCGATCAGAGTTGCAATGATTTAAATCAAGGAAATATTTCTTCAAAAATCATGATTTAAATCAAACATAGCCTTTTTGTCGTACTTTTTAAGTTAGAGACAAAAAAATGGTCATTTTTAATAATAATAACTAAACCATTTTTTATATTTATTTGCTTTTTACATGTTTTAATAAAAATAATGTAAAATATTATTTATAAACTACATAATGTATTTGGAACATATTATAAATTCTTCTTAACTTTTGAACATCAATTATGAAAACTTTAATCACTTTCGTTTCAGTCTAAAGAGCATAGAACTTTTATATTTATGCAAATGTATTGTTCAAACAATTAATTTGATAATTGCAAAATACACATTACACATAATTTATAAATTTTATTATTTCCTAAATATATACACTGAATTTTGCAATTATTTTTTTTGTACTTAAATTTTTCATCAATTATTTAAATCTGATTCAAATAAAAAACGTTGATTTTTTGCAACTCTAATTTCGATAAATTATTACAATTTTTTTCTTGAAGAAATAATTTTGTTAATGTCATTGTACTGAATTGTACAAAGACCGCAGCTAAACTAAGCGACGTGGAGCCCTGACAGAATTTAAAATGAATTTCAGCGTGTTTCGTGCTGCTCGCGTTGTTAGCATTGAATATTGGGTGTCTACGCAGCAGCGAACAGTTGCACTCCAGTTTGTTATACGGCGTGCTACGAACCGCCGTTGGATTCTTTGAAACAACCCCGTCAGGTCGCATTTTAAATCGTTTGGGAAAGGACGTTGATATTGTAGACACCGTGTTACCGCCCACATTTAGAGCTTGGTTGTTTTGTTTCGCATCGGTACGTGAGATTTACGCGCGGTCTCACAAAACAGACTATTCGGTTTTGTTATATAACTAATACACTCAAAACAATCACAGGGTGTATAACAAATATGTATTTTTTACAATCATTTATGTTTCACATAAATTCATATTTAATTCATATTTATCTAATTTTGATTATTTTATCAATTGTTAATTTTATTGGTAGTTTAAATTTTTCTTTTATTAGTATTGTTAGTTTATTTCATTTTTTATTTGCATAAATTCATTTTCGTTATAAATACTCATAATATAATTATATAAAATATGTTATCTGATAATCACAATACTTGTTATACACCCCAAATTTTTAGATTAGCAAATGTACAGCAATAGAAAATGTAAACATTAATAGATTAAAGTAATCATTCAAAATTACTGGTTTTAACTTGTTTTGAGTGTGCATTTCGTTTACTATCATCTTTTTTATTTTCTATTTGTTTAAATGTGTACACATGTAGATAACTTAATCAAACCAGTTCACTAACCAGATCAAGAGCGTTTTAACAAAAAAATGAATTGTATCATAACGCCACACAAACACAGCACACGTTATGTCAAAAGTTTATTTGCTGATTCTGACAATTGACGTCGCTGCACTTTGCTGCATTAGAGCACTTTAGAAGGTCTGCAATGATATGGGATAGCGAACACAATCGGTGTTGTGTGTCAAACAATTACGTCCTCTCACTTATCTTAGTCACCTTATCAAAATGTTTAATGAATTTTCACAGCCGATTTGATTATTGTGCACATGATTTTTTAGGCATGATGGTATTTTTTATGTCACTTTTCTTGGCGAAAGGAACGATTATCGCTTCCAGAGGACTTTTTGCAGTTATGATCAAATGCATTCTTCGCAATCCGATGTCATTTTTTGATAGTACTCCGACTGGTCGTATCCTTAACCGACTTGGCAAAGATGTAGACGTCGTTGATAATCTTTTACCATTTAATCTACGGTCTTGGATGACCTGTTTCTTTGGGGTATGACATTATTTAGTTGATTTTATCAAGTTCAAGTCCAAATTAACATTACATACCAAGTCATACGATAAGTTCCGGATGAATCAAAATGAATAGAAATGAAGTAACACCTGTCATTGCTTTGAACGAACTACAAATGCTGCTACCTTTCCAATCACTAACTTTTTTACGTTTCTTTTTGTTTACGTTTGATTCGTTTTTTGTGTTTTTTGAACAAAACGAATTGGTTCAAAAACGTTTTTTGTTATTTGTTCTTTTTACATTTGGGACGATATGCCGTGGAAGTACCAAAAATGTGTGTCTATTTGTTCGTTTTATATTGTACTGCTTTGTGATACTTTTCATTGTAATTATAACATTTGATAAAGAGCTGAGGATATTGACACGTAATGCAAAGTGAAGAAAACCAGTTTTCAGAATAATTATTTACAAATGGCCAATTAATATTTACAAGATCACAGCCATTCGCTATTCATGCATTTCTAAAGTTAGTTTAGATTCATTTATTCAGGTCAGTGTTGTGATCATTGTATCAATGTAATATATAGCTCAAATTAAGTTGATGATTTCATTTCAGTCTATATTAGATGTTCCTGCATGTTAGTTTTACACAAAAACACACGGAGCAACAGAATGATAAACTGATAAATTAAATTAGACACTTTATTTTTTTCGAAAATATTTTGCATCATTTAATACAAATATAACATATTTTCTAATGAATCTAATCAGATTTTTTAATATGATTTCGCTCAACTTCAACATAGATAAATTATATTGAAAAAATTAATATGGTGAATTTTTTCTATATAGTCACAGATTTCAAAACTGCAAATGGTTAATAGATCTATTATTTAATATCAAATTGATTTATATCCTCAATTCATTACTCAAAATTATAATTTGAAAACATATTTTTATCAGCTTTTTAGTGACATTAAAATTTACTTTTTTATTAAAAAATATCTTGTCTTTATTTATGTAAAAACTATGTACGTGATATATTAAATTATAAATTAAATATTTTTACCAACAAAATAATAATAATTAACGTATTATATATATTACTATTTTAGTAGTGTACTTTAACCTTCATTAATTTATTTGCAATTAAAATCAGCATTGTAGATTAAAATACGAATTTTTCATCTTCGAGAACAGAAATCTCGGATAGTATTAAAATTGTTTTACATTTGCTTACGATACGGTAGGTTCATTCACTTAATAATTGAGATCAGGATTAACGGATTTCGTTATCATAATCAACATTGTACGTGGGCGTAATTATTAATTTCACACTAACATATTAACCAAGTGTTCAGGTCTTCCTATCTCTACATATTTCTCCTCTTCATATCTATTCACTTTTTCTCTTTTTTTTTTATCAACGAAATGCAACGCTACACTATGTTATATTTTTTCAACCAGAAATACCCAAACGTTGTTTTGTGCAACATTTGTCGATTATTCAATTAACGGACATCGTTAATGAAATGAAGCATTATCGCAAATGCGCGCGCATAAACACTTGGCGTTAATGAAGTTGCTAATAAAGAACGTGGCGTTAAAAATGAGCGGGACAATGAAATTGTTCGGCCGATCGGACAGGCGTTGATTTTAATTTTGTTATGTAATGAGAATGCTCGCGGCGTAATGGAATTATTTGGGATTTGGCGCGGCGCCGCTTCATTTGTAATGGTTAATTGTGGCGCTGCGAATGACCGTTTCAAGTTTTTCGCGTTGATTGCCGGACTGCGGGCTTGTTTGCCGGACTTAAACATTTGAAGGAAGGCACAAATGGTCGCGAAAAATTGTTTTGTTAGGCGTCCGAACGGCGTTCGATTACGCGGAAATTTACGCTTGACTAACCGTGTAATTATTCCGGACATTGAATTAATACTGCGTAATGAGGGAAGGCGTGGCCTGCGTAAACGAAATGTTGCCGTTAATGGATTTTTGAGAGGGCACGAGGATTTAACCTGATTATTTGGGTCAAAATTTATAAATGGATCGTTCGGCATAACATTTCATTCGAAACGAGAAAGTACAAAATAATAATAGTTAAAGTATTAAACAAAACAGATTAAAAATAATACTGCGAAATTAAAAAATGCATGTTTTTAATTTTTAAAATTGGTTCAAACATCAATGAACAAATATAATAGAAATTAGATTATTTATACTTTAAATTGACGACCTGAATGAAGAACGTCACGTTTCAACATTTAATGAAGAACGTCACGTTTCAAAATTTAATGAAGGACCTCATGTTTTAAAATTTACGTGAAAATCCTCATGCTTCAAAATTTAAATGAAAGACTTTACGTTTTAAAATTCAGCTGAAAAACATTACGTTTCAAAATTTCCTTCGTAATTCTCCATCGAAATTTTGAAAAGGGGACGTTTTTCTGTCAAATTTTGATACAAGAGGTTTTTACGTAAATTTTAAAACTTGAGGATTTTTACGTAAATTCTGAA
This sequence comes from Masnerella sp. ZL-2020, assembly GCA_022817265.1. NCBI lineage: Eukaryota > Metazoa > Arthropoda > Insecta > Hymenoptera > Scelionidae > Masnerella > Masnerella sp. ZL-2020. The sequence continues at coordinate 6,187 of JABFPQ010000683.1, forward strand.
ACGTGAGGTATTTCACAAAAAATTTCAAACTTTTCAAACAATTATGTTTTTCTTGAAATAAATTATTTCAAGTCAAGTCTGAATGAAAACATTTTGCTGATCAGAGTAAACTTTTCACGTGTTTCTAATATGTAACGTGCGTACCTACTCGAAGAATTATACAAAAAATATTCCCCTTCCTGGCTGAGTGACTGCATGCTTTTTCAAAACCCAAACGAAATTCATTCCCGAGAAATTGCCACTGTCTTCTTCGCTAACAAATGAATCGACCAGTCCGGACCATTAATCTGCGCCTCTAAACCACTTGAACCGAGCGCGTCACTTTTATTTTGCTTTCCTACGCTCATCCGCTCGAGTGAAAAATATTTTTCTCAAACAGAATCGTTTTCTGTTTGCCCATTGATAACTGCGACTCATTGTGGAAGAATAATAACTTCTAAGTGTTTTGATTTTTGAAATTGAAAACTTATAACTTTACATTGCCAATATTCCCAAACTTTTTACAAAGGAGTAAATAATTTTCTAAAATCTGAAAAAATATGAAAACAAGTTTTCAAACATAAAATTTTACAGGGATAAAATACAGAACAAAAAAATACAAAGAAAAAAAAGAAGTGTTTTTCAAAATAAGAAATTTAATTCTGACTGAACGTATTAAAATTTTTTATAATTTTTGAAGTTGATGAATAGTTTTAAAGTTTCTCTGCTCGTGCTTTCATTCAGCTAAATCTATGTTTTATTAAATTTCTATTATTTTTTGGCAGACTTTCGGGTGCTTTTAGCAGTTGTGAAAAATGGCCAACGGTGATGCACTCGAAATGAAAACCCGGGGTTTTTCGGTAATTTGATTAGGCAAGAAACATCGTCCACAATGAAATGGAGCGAAGACGTACGACGATCTGCTGCGTCCACAAAACCCGCTTCTCCGCGCTCCATAATAAATTGCGCCCGCGTAAAGCATATTTCAGCCCCTTTTCGAGCTTTAAAAGATCTATCTCATTCCATGCGGGAGATACACGAGAGTCCTTTGCATATTTTCAAGGGTCACATGTACGGGCGGACACACCTCTGAATCGGCGATGCGCGCGTCGCGCGGCCCATGTGTGTATAAATATTCAGTCCGAATGCGCGCGCGAATTATACGAACATAAAATAAGTCATGTATTTTGATAGGATGGCATATATATTAGCAAGACTAATTCGGACCGTGCATCATTTACGGATTAGCAGTTAAACTCGCGATTCTAAGCCCTAATACGAACAAATCGACTGCTCTGCGATGAAATATTGATTCGCGCAATTTCAACAATTATTCAGCTACGCTTAAATTTTCAGAGATAAATCAAGAATGCTGCGTCGCATTTTATATTTCATTATTAGTCCGATTAAAACTTTATCTTTTGAGAAGCTTCATTTAAAGTTTTTATGAAAATGGACAGTGGAATTAACAGACATTTTTTTGCCCATTCATCGAACAAAAAACTGTCAGCGGCATTTTTAATAATGACCTAAGGCAGTAATATTGTATTTTGATCCTTAGGGTAGTAATGGTGTTTCGTTGCGTTAGTTGTAGGAAAATATTTAACAGGCATTTGCTTAAATATGTGTTTTCTTAGTATAAAAATAATATTTTATCTCGAAATTGGTATGAAATATAAAAGTTGTAGAATTAACAAAATTATTAACACCAAAAAATAAATTGTAAGTTAACGAAATTCTTAAATGTTCTTTCACTGGTACCACTACCATATTTACATTTTTCAATAAATAATATAAAAAACTATCAAAAAATCTATAACACTTATGGAGTAAGAAATTGTTGAATTTAAACACGATTTTGAAACTGGATCATATTTTCAAATGTTTATCATTTCATTTTGTACTCAGATTTTTTCCGAACTCTAAAAATTGCTGCATTTCATATTTTTTCAAGATACCAGTACTTGAACTAAAACAGTGAAGTGTCTGAATTAAAACATCGTATCTAAATCAAGAATAATTTCGAAAACGAGTTAATAAAACGTCTTTTTAAAGATTAAAATCTGTGAATTTCCCGAAATGCATTGGAAGAGTTATTACCGAGCGCAGTGGACATTTAATGCATCTCGCTTTGCATAAGTTTATATCAGATCGAAAAAAATGTCATCGTAGCCGTACAAATTGAAAAACGTATCGCTCGCGGATTTTTTTTCGATAAGGTCGCTCGACCCAGTTAGCGGGGATGGTGAAACCGAGCAGCCGATGGTCGACATGACGAGGTTCATTTGGGATATATGGGACACGTGGCTCCATTTGTCGGGCGCATAACAGATGCCGGGCCATTGTGAGGCCTGGCGGGGTTGCTCGCGACGCCAACAATCACGCTAAATACCGGATTTAGCCCCCGCCGGCTGACCATTTGATGTTTCCACGACGATGTCGAGCACGCGGCCGATTGTGCAAAACGCGCCGCGATGACGGTTATACGCTGAATTATCGGGCAAGCCGCACCGATAAACCGAGCGCTGTTTAATTATTACAGAACGCCGCCGATGAAATCCTATAGACTAACGATAATCGTTCAGCATTTCTGTCGGCACCTAATAAAAGCTGCCCTCCAATCGATAATCCACTCGCCGCCGCCGTCGCGCCGACGAGTGTGGTTGATCGGTTTTATTCTGGGCGGGGTTCAAACTTGTGTACTTGTCTCGAGATACTAACGAGCCTCATTATAAATAATGTAGATCGTACTTCGGGACTTCATTTCCCAAACTTTGTATACGCGTCATGCCAAACATCCAGTATTTATTGACAGCTTTCTATTCATTCAAGTTCAAAGATCGTCTTCCAGTCAACTTACGCAAATTAATGGTCTGCTCGGTGAAACTTTGCGCTACAAAACCAAGCCTATTATTAAAAGCGATTTTCAATACCATCCGCGTGCGGTGAATTCATTTTTCAGTCGCCTAACTCTAAACAACGATTGCCAAAAGTCTTAATTTGAGATTATTGTAGAATAAATTTCCAACTGATAGTCTGAATTTAAGACACATATCTTCTGAAATTCATACTATATGAAATTTAGACTTCTATCGTATGAAATTCAAACTATTCGTTTGAAATGTAGACTCTTATTGTCTGAAATTCAGACTATCAATTTGGAAGTTAGACTCTTATCGTTTGAAATTCAGACTATCAATTTGAAATTTTAACTTTTATCGTCTGAAATTTAGACTATACGTTTGAAATTTAACCTTTTATTGTCTGACATTCAGAGTGTTCGTTTAAAATTTTGGCTCTTATTGTCTGAAATTCAGTCTATAAGTTTGAAATGTTGACTTCTATCGTCTAAAATTCAGACTATAAATTTGAAATTTAGACTTTTATCGTCTGAAATTCATACCATCAATTTGAAAGTTAGATTCTTATCGTCTGAAATTCAGACTATAAGTCTGAAATTTAGCCTTTTATCGCCTCAAATTCAGATTTTGCTGATTGTAATGTATGTTGTGAATATTTTTCGAGTAAAATTAATAGATAGCAGAAAATTTCAACTTTCATATTAATATTGTACTTATAAAAATGCAGCGGAATCGAAAATCCGGCAAATCAATATTACGTCAAGCGATATGCTTGCATTATGGAAATTTAAATTTGTTAAAGTGAAATATCTAATTACTTTTACGAGCACGGAATAATATTACGTACAGGGTAAATGGTTCCACGTTTTCCTGTGCAAAGTATATTTACATGATTAAATCGATGTAAATATATTGAAACAGTATTATGAATCACTTTCAGTATAATTTTTAACACTGATTCATTGTCCCTATTTGTTTGTATAGTTTAAAGGAGATTTTTAAAATCTTTGAATTTTAATACTGTGATTACAGTTTCGAAGTATTAAAATTCGAATATTTGTGCAAATACTGAAAATTAACAGAAAAAAGCAAAGAAATAAACATAATTTTATTCTAATAAAAATATCATATTTTTAAAATTTGTTGGGTTCTTATTCTCCACAGGAATCATACAAAATTGTATAATGAATTAAAATCTTAATTTTTGTCTTCTTCGAGTTAGTTAATGATTTCAAAATATCGGGAATTTAGTAATTTCTAAATTATTAAAAAAACTATTTTTTCGATTCTTAAAACAGTATTTCGTTTTGGCGAAATATAGAATAGATTTTCCACTCAAACTAACCGAATTTCGGTTATTTCCAAATGATTTTTTTAAGAGTGTACTTAGAGTCGGAAAAAGTGATTAAAAGGCTAGTCAAAAGTGTTAAATCAAATTGAACGGACAGCAATTAAACACGACTATAGAATTACTCGATTCGTTTTACGATCAATTATTTA
>JABFPQ010000684.1:0-10520 GCA_022817265.1 Masnerella sp. ZL-2020
ATGCATATGCTTATCTTTAACAATGACGTTCACATGTAATGTTTCAAGAAGACATCAAAATACAATGTCAATGTATGATGTCAACAAACTATGTTGATAAGTGATGTTGGCTATGATTGTCATGTAAGATATTCAGCTGATGTCTATACTTGTTGTTATTAGACATCATAATTACACTGGATGTTAAAGTATGATATTCACTTGTGATGTATACATCTGATGTTCTAATATGATATCAAGTTCATATGTGATGTTGCTCGGACTTATATGCATGTCTTTGAAGATGATGTTCACATGTAATGTTTCTAGAATATATCAAACTATAATGTTAATGTTTGATGTCAATATCGAATGTTAAGGATCGATATTAAACTTTGATGTTCACGTAGGATATTTCAGTGAAGTTTACTTCTGGTTATCAGACAATATGTTACACTTGATATTAAAGTGTGATGTTCACTGATGATGTTGCATTACGATGTCAAGATAAGATGTTCTAATATGATATCAAATTGTGATGTGATGTTGCTCGGATGCATATGTATGTCTTTACAGATGATGTTGACATGAAATGTTTCAAGAAGATATCTTATTATAAAATTAATGTTTGTTATCAACGTACACTGTTAAGAAGTGATGTTCAGCAGTGATGTTAATGGGAGATATTCAGCTGATGTAGATCCTTTTTGTTATCGAATTACACTTGATGTTAAAGTATGATGTCCACTTGTGATGTTTACATATGATGTCAAGATTTGATTTACTAATATGATATCAAACTGTGATGTACGGATATAATATTCCTTCATAATAATATCAACTGATGTTTTTATTTAATATCTTTAAAAGCGAAATTTTGTGATACAAATATTTGCGATGTATTCATGTTTTGAACATCCACGAAATGAGTAGGTATTAAATCACTCCCGACGTTGAGCAAAGAATTACGACGTGCATGATCCATGAATATTCCATTCGCAAAAATGACTTCATTTCAAGACACACCGTGGCCCGGTGTAACTCGGTTTCGCGTGGATCACGCGAGCAAGTGCATTTGAAATTCAATTAATGGCGCGGCATCGGACGCATCGCCGAACTTCGGACGTCGATTCGGCGCGCCGATTGTCCCGAGATTCGATTGCGCGCGGTCCGCTTTGCGTCGGCACGTGGAACGGCCTTTGTGCGGCCGCGTCTTGCGTCAAAACAGCGCCCAATTAACCCCCGGGGGGATTTAAAAGCCCGCAACTTTGTCCCGCGGGCTTCGGCCGCGGGGGAATTACGACGGATTACACGAAAATTCTATTATCGTCTTTCCGGCTGCGCCGTAACCCTTATCTCGTGGAACGCCCCGCTCGCCGATATTTTCGCCGATTATTCATCCTTTATCTCGCTCAAAGTACCCGGCTTAAAGGCATTTTCAGCGTTAAGGAACGATCCGCCTTAATGAAGTTCGGATACGGAGAAGATTGTTTTGATATTGAGTTTCCATATTCATACTTTCCGATTTGTATTTGCGTTTCGTCGGGGAACTCGTGTGATGTTTGCGTATGATAATCATAACAGATAGTCATAGTAGATGACGTTAATTCGCGATGTTTACAGATAAAGCGATGTTTACAGATGTTATTGATATTTCATGGTTCCAGATGATGATCTTTTCTCATTTTTAGCAGTGATATTCACAGATGATGTTCTTGTGTGATGTCCCCGGATCACGTTCGTTTGTGATGTTTGGAAGTAATATTTATATATGATGTTTATAAGTGATGTTTTTGAATAACGTTTGTTTTTGATGTTTGGAAGTGATTTTTACAGATAATGTTCTTTTGTGATGTCTTCGGATCATGTTCGTTTGTGATGTTTGGAAGTGATTTTTACAGACAATTTTCTTATGTGATATCTCCAGATAATATTCGTTTGTGATGTTTTGAAGATGTTTTTATGAGATGTCTTCAGATAACGTTCATTTGTGATGTTTCAAAGTAAGATTTACAGACGATGTTTTTATGTGATGTCTTCGGATAATGTTCGTTTGTGATGTTCAGAAGTAATATTTACAGATGATGTTGTATGTGATGTTTATGGATAACGTTAGTTTGTGATATTGGATGTCATGCTTACAAATCATGATGATGTTCTTTTGTGATTTTTGAGAAAAACATCCTTATATGATGTCTACCGATATCAAATATCACATATAGGTAATATAAAATATTTACATACACGTCATAGATGAGATGTTTAATGTTTATAATAAATTTGTGATATTTTTCTGAAAACTTTAAATTAAATAATATTTTTATTCACTGACAAATTTCATGTAAAATTAAAAAAAAATAATATGAAATAGTCGAAATATCCCGGAAAAACTAAATTCCCCGGATCTTACGTGCGTAAAAAGCCTTATCTTCGAAAATGACCCTTGCAATTCCGCATATAATTCATCGTTTATCTCGCAGTGGCGAAAGTCACGAACGCGCGTGGTTTTAAATGCTGCCGTCGGGCGCTTATTCTCGTGTCGATGTCGATCGCGATGGCGCTCTTGTAACCCAATACGAGAGCATGGATATTAATAACATAATCTTATTAGGTTTAAGGGCTAAGGCCGTGGTTACACGCGTAGCGCCGCAAACGCCGAGGGGATGCTTATTCATTTACGTTTTGAGTGTCGGCGGATGAATATTTTAGCGGAAAACGATTATTTATTCATGAACCCGTACGTAATTGGTGCGTTATCCTGCCGAATTGATGAGATGATTGAGGAAGTCGTTTTTAATCAACTCGATTTCCCCTATTAATTTGGTCGTCCAGATCAGTACTTATTTCACGTAATTTTTCGCTGATATCACTTTTGAATATCAGTTATCAATATCCAATAAAACACCATATTCGAACACCAAGCTTAAACATCAAATATACAATATCGTTTGAAATTATTATGTTAGATCTCAGTCGAATATTATTTCTAAACATCATAATAATTAGATAGCATATCAAAATATCTAATGTGAACATCACATAAAAACATCATATAAAAATCTCATGATGTAACATCATATGATAACATGAAGGCTAAATTTTACATTTAAACATCTTGTTTTAACATCATTACTTAACATTATATTATATCGTCATTGATGATTGTTACATTTAGCTATTTAGCATAACATCACGAATTAACATCACTCATGAACATCTTATTCAAATATTGTGTCATTCAATCAACATAATTAGTACTAGTATGTCAACATCAGGTCTAGATATGACATCTAAGCATGATATTCAAACATGTGATGTTAGTTATCATGTTCGTTGGTTAATCAGACCGTTACTGATTATAAAAATTATAAATAATATCACTCTGTGATGTTATTATGATGTTTTCTGTTTATAACCACTACTAATTATGAACATCATTAATAATATCATTCTGTGATGTTAGTTATGTTTTCTTGTTTATAACTATTAATGATTATTAAGGTCATACTTAATATCACTTCTTGATGCAAATTGTGATGATCATTGGTTGAAGTTATTACTAACTATTAGCATCATAATTAACATTACAGAGTGATATATGAACATCCTACTTAACATCAATTCTAATAACAAAATTATTTTTATTTATAATCAAGACTGAATATGAACATAATAAATAATGTCACTATGTGATGTCATCATAACTGATATCACGGAGTGATATAAGAATATCCCAGTTAACAACAAATTTAATATCAAGTTTATTTTTGTTTATAATCAATACTAAGTATGAACATCATAAATAATGTCACTATGAGATGTTAGTTATGATGTTTTTTGACATATAACCATTAATGATCATAAATATCATGCCTAATGTCACCCTGTGATGTTAATTGCGATGTTTATTGGTTGAAACCATTACTGATTGTTGAAATCATGAATGACATCACAGAGTGATATGTGAACATCATACTTAACATTAGTTATAATTACGAAATCGTTAAAAATCATTAAAAAATAAATGTTTCCAGATGTTATACATCCCTCAAAGAAGGATGTCTTCGAATCAACTCTCCCTACAATTTTCACTTCTGCGAAAGTTCTTGAACATCTCAGTTCGTCTGCGGTCTGATTTCTTATTTTGACGGCAATTCGTTTGACCCGTCTTCGCGTTGACTTACCTTTGTGCGGCCGCAAGATCACTTGGGGAATCAGGCGAAAGTCTTTGTCAACGTGGCAGACTCGGGGGCGAATTCGGGTCGGCCGGCGACCTTTGAGACCCTAATTAGTTTAAGTCGAATCTGCGGCCGGCGAAGGCCTTATGATGGATTAGCCCCCATCTGGCGCGGCATTGTCGGGCGCGCAGGTGCCGACGTATCCGAGCACTTCGACGTGCACAATAAGTGACGAGCTCGGCGCAGTTCCTGGCCCGAATGATGGATACACGGGGATTGTGTATGCATCTGGGTCATGTTTCAGCGCGGAATCAGTCCGATTGTAGTGGCTGCGGGATGATCGAAATTGTTGAATTGCGTTACATAAGCTGTATTGAAATTTCGCTTATTCCGCCGCTGCGGAGCTCAATTATCGTGTTTCAAAAATGAGTGACACAAAGGCCGCGCGACTTGCGATCCTATTGGTTATACGCGTTCTATTGCTATTATGTTCGATCTGTTTTTGTGTAAATTTTATGCATTGTTTTTGGTTATTGGGTTTTTTGTTAGTTTTTTTATTTTAACACCTCATTTGAACATCACTGATTATCATTGAATCTAAACATCATACTTGAACATTACTGATTATCATTGAATATAAATATCATATTTGAACATCACTGATTATAATTGAATCTAAACCTTATATTTAAACATCACTGATTATCATTGGATCTAAACATCATATTTGAACATCACTGATTATCATTGAATATAAATATCATATTTAAACATCACTGATTATCATTGAATCTAAACATCATATTTGAACATCACTGATTATCATTGAATCTAAACATAATATTTAAATATCACTGATTATCATAGAATTTACAAATCATATTTGAACATCACTAACTAACATTTAATTTAAACATCACATATGAACATCAAGATATATCATCCCAGCAGAATGTCATTTCTGAACATAACGCATTGATATTCAACTTGCACATCATATGTAAACATTACGCATTGATATTTGACTCGAACATCATCTGTGGATATCAAGTTTTATTATTGAATCTTTATATCATATGTAAACATCACTAATTATAATTAGATTTCAGGTTCTCATATAAACATCACCATTTATCATTAAACTTGAATATCATATGTTATCATATATAAACCACCATACTCACCATCAAATGATGTTATCATCTATTCTCTTTCAATTGATATCACTGATCATTATTCTAACTATAACAACATCACTCCATTCAGTTTAAATTATGTTGAACATCTCTCAACATCTTCGTACGATTATTAAACATCAATTTCATCTTTTATTTCCTTGAATTTCTCGTACAAAAATTATCTTATTTTTTCATTTTTAAGTCGATCATTCTAAGACCTGCAGAGATTATGGCAAATTTAATTTATAAATGTAAATACCAAAGCTCTTGGAAACGATTTTAGGTGTACTTTAAACACCTTTCTTCGTATAAAGTTGACGTCCCTCGAGCGAAACGAAACAAAAGATGGCATCTTGTGATATTTTATACCACTTTCTTAGCAGACGTTTCAAAATAAAGGCGAGCTGGAATGCAAAATAAGACGCGAAAGGAAATGTCCGAGTTATTCGGATAGAAAGAACTTTGCTTTTCCGAAATGAAAATGTAAAACTCGTTGCGGTTCTTTAATTATGTCGATCGTTTGATAGAAAGATCTTTGACGTTGTCAATTAATTTATGATTTATATTTATTAACACTTGAATAAATAAAAGTAAAATGTCAATTTTTATAATGTCTATTTTATTTATAAAGAATATTGAATATCACATGGTTTGTTTGCGTTTGAACTGAAACACGATAGGAAGGAAAATCTTTCTGGAGAGATTATTGGTACAAAGTAGTTTTCTCCTTAAAATAAAAAATAAAATTAGTTATGATTGATAGATTTCTAAATGTTTAGTTTTTTTTTTTTTAATTGTGAATATAGTTTAAACTTACTGAAATCTCTGTTTAATTTTTGTATGGTAATTTCTGGGTAATTTGGATGGAAATTTTTTTGGTTTTCGGTGGAAGTATTTTCGTTATCCGAATCAGGTGAACATTTCGCTGTCTCTTTTTCCAAAATCTTTGTATTTTCTGATTTTTTCATGAAGCCTGAAGTTTTGAAGGAAGATTGATTTTGAACTTCTGCAACTTTTGCTATAGATGGATGTCTGGGAATTTTTTTGATATTTAAACTCGATGAATTTTTAGTCATTTCCTTACTTTTTGAACAAGATGGTTGACTTTCAGTTTCAATATTTTTCGAGATAAGCACATTTTCGTAATCTGAATTATTTCGACAATTTTCTTCTTCTGAGATTGATTCAAACGGATTTCCTGGAATTTGTTCGTTTTCTGACGAAGATTTTGCTGACTTGTCCAAAGTTTTTGAATTGGAAGAATTTATTGCTGGTCCTGAATTTTCGGAATTATATGATTCATTCGTATTTTTCGACTGGTTTTCGGAATTTTCCATTTTCGAAGTAGATGAAGCTGAAGAATTTCTTCTCATTGAATTAGGTATAATTGAAGTGAAACTTGTCGTGAGTGAACTTAGGGAAAATCTCTTTGTTTCTGTTTTTGGAACTGAAGGTTCTTCAATTTCAAATTGAGGAATTTTTGGTGGATCTTCAGTAATTTTTTCATCAACTACATTATCTGCATGAATTTTTTTAAACTGAATAACATCAGAAGATTCTTCATTTTCAAGTTGAGGAATTTTTGGTGAATCTTCAATACTTTTTTCATCTACTACATTATCTGCATGAATTTTTTTAAACTGAATAACATCAGTCGAAACAACTGATTCACTTTCCATCCTGCTTGTTAATTTTGTTATAAATTTCATTGCGTCCTTATCGTATGTTCTACACTTCAACGCATATGTAATTATATTATCTAAAAAGATGTCGCAATTATTTACAAACTAAAAATTAATAATTTTTTGAAAGTTTTGTTTAATACTCACGTTTTGGTCGTGACAAATTAATTTGCTTTGTCGAATTGATGTCCTTTTCACAGGACAAAAATGCTTCAGACTTGAAATATTTTTTACCCCACATCATATTCCGTAATTCGATGCGAATAAAAGCGTCTTTCAAATTTACATCTTTTACAGAACTATTGTAAAGAAAAATTTGAATTTTTTAGTATTTTTTATTTGTTAAAGAGCCAATGATACATTATTAATTTATATTTTTAAAAAATAATAGAAATTATGTTTTACTTACAATTGAACTTCTTCCAATTCCAATTCATCATTTTCATAGTAAGTGTTCACATATTTTTTCGATTTTTCTACACAATTTTTTTGAATTAGTTCAACCTTGATTTGCGTTGGAACATAAACTAAAAATTTCGAAAAATCATCAATTAATTGAATATTATATTTTTATGATTTTATTAAAAACAGAAATATTATGTGATGAAAAATTGCTCACATTTTTTATTACGAAATTCAAACGCTTCACAAATTCGTCTTAAAGCTGTAGAACACGAACAATTCCCAAAATCAGCTGCTAATTCAAAAAAAAATTTACAAAATTAAAAAAATATATAATTTAAAATAAATAAATCAAAAAATAATTTTAAACAAATTACTTAATAAGTCCTCATCTTGAACGTCTATTTTCACATTCAAATCTTCATTTACTCGGTTCAAGGTCACGTAAATGCAACCAGAACTAGTTAAAGGAATTTTTTCTTCCAATCTTGCTTCAACATACAAATTTATCAAATCAACTGTATTGCTGTATTTATCATTGGTAATATTTTCTGACGTTTCACTTTTTCCATAATTTTTGTTACATTTTATTACAGTTTCGTAATAAGTTGGAGTAAGTTTAGAAAAACTATCTTTTAAACTTTTATGATTCTTATAATATTGTAGTAAAGAATGTAAAGCGTTAATGGCATTTTTGTATTGTAATTCATGTGCGAATCCCTGAAATACAAAATAATAATTTATTATGTTAACAAATTGGCAAGTTGTAAAAAAATCAGAATAAAAAATGTTCACAATAAATGAAATATATTTACCTTCTCAATAACGTTTTGATAAAAAATTGCCATAGTGAAATTAATCAATCTTTTTTTAGTACTTCTTGAACAATTAAGCTGAAGCAAGAATGGCTCAATTATATCATCAAAAGCACAGCATTTTATATATAAATCGATTTCACCTAATAAAAATTGACTTTCGAAAATATAGTCTTTAAATCCCAACACAAATCTGCAAAAAATTTTTATTTAAATTTTTTTTTAATTTTTTCATAAAAAAAAAAAAATTGTTATTAAAAAAATTGTTTAACAAATTTTTTTAAACAAATTTGTTTTAAAATTGTTTATATATAAACAAATTTTTTAAAAAAATATTTGTTAGTTGATTAGAAATTTAATTGCATTGATTCATAATTTTAGAAAGTAGTATACCTTTTAATTTGGGTCGACAGACCGAAAACGACATTAGCTTGCAAATTTTTTATATTTCTCTTCATAATTATCATGTGTTTATCGAAAGAAGATTTTGGTTCCTGGCTTAGATTACAAAATTCAGAAGAATTTTCTTCAAAGTTCAAAACCATATATTCGAAACTATTGATAAGCAAAAACCAACTGATCGGAATTAGACTATTAGAAGTTTTTTCGTTTTTGTTTGAATATATTTTTGTGTGATCTATTAGTCTTTGACAAACACCGTTATATATTTCACATATTTCCTAAAAAAGAAAAATGTATATTTTTTTGTATTCAACAGTTTAATCATGAAATTTGTTTTTACTACATTTAAAAAAATATATTCTATAAATAAATGTTTAAAAAAATGCAAACAATTTTAATTAACTTACTTCATATGTTAAATCTATCATCTGTATCATAAAAAATTGAGATTTATTTTTCCAATCATTAATAATTTCAGTTTCTAATTGTTCCTTAAATTTTCGTACAACTTCTAAAACTGAAAATGTTTTTTTAAAAATCTTCTCTTTCGAATTTTTCAACGATTGATCGAACGAATCCAAAATTTGTGTCATTTTTTGTTTGTAAAAATTCGAAAAGACATCTTTGAATACTTCACAAAAACCATTTTCCGACTTTTTGCGTGTTTTCTGATTTATATTTTCTTTAGAATCGGGACTAGATCCTAACCTAAAAATTGAAACAAGAAAAATAAAATCTCCCATTAAATTCGTCTTACGTTCAGTAGAATTTTCCAATTTTCCAAGTTTTTTCAATTTTAACTTACTTGTTAAATTTTTTATAAACTTCGGACATTTTTGCAAATAATGATTCGGAAACTGCAGTTTTATTTTCCGAGAATAATTCCACGCAAACTTTACTTAATTTTGTTATTTCTGCGGCGTAAACATCGTACATTAATTCATAATAATTTAACTTGATACAATAATTGGAACTGTTGCACCTGAAAAAAAAAAATCGTTAAAAAAAATTTCAGTTACATTTTTTCGTTGAGATCAATATTTTTTCAACTTACTGTTGGCAATTAAATAAATCGTAAGTTAATTGAATGTTTTCAAAATCTTTTGATAAATCTTCTATAATATTTCCTAACGCTGTTAATTTTGCATGATGAGAATTACTATTGAGATTTTTGAATTTCGCATTTTTTATTTCCTGAAACCTGCAAAAATTTTATTTTGTTTAGTTATTTTCATGAAAAATATAATGTATTTGCTGAATGATTTTTTTTTGTATTTACTTACCTCATTTTTTTATCAAATTTGAGTGCAACTTGTACAGCTAGGGTAATATCAATGTAATTTTCCATGGGTGTCTTTTTTACACCCAACAACTCTTTTGTGACGTCATCAATCAGATCACAAGTTTCGCAATTTTTAGACAATAACTCTAAGGTCCTGAAAATTTTCAAGAGGTATACATTTTTAAAAACCAAACTAATATTCAAAGTAAATTATTTTAATTGAAAAAAAAAATTTCATAAAAACAAGTTTTTATGTAAAAAAAAATTAGTATAATATTTGACAAAAAAAAATTGAAAAAATGAATAAAAATCTTACATCAATAAATGTTCGATTTGGTCGTACAACAAAAGGTTCGAATCAAAATTCCTGTAATTTTGCAGCACAAAAAAGCAAGAATTCAAAAAAGGCCTCATTATCTCAAAAAACGTCTTTTTGTCTTTGTTTGTATTATTTTTTGATAAAATTCGCGACATTGTATCATTATCTATGAATAAAATCTCATACAGCACTTTGTAACTAACAAACGTGTGTTTCTGAATTCCGAAATACACCTTCAATTTTGTCAAAAAAATGTCCTCGTTGTTTATTGTCGAAACGCTTT
>JABFPQ010000685.1:0-10516 GCA_022817265.1 Masnerella sp. ZL-2020
AATTAAACGATTTGTTAATATTTAGAAAGTTTAGAACATAATCAAATATAAAAAAAGATTGTATCTGCTTTTGCAAAGATTTTCACCATATTTTTCGATTTCTGGGTGATTTCTCAGCTAATTACAACTTGTATAGGTTAATTTACAGTTTTTCTGAATCTTGTCATAAATCTCCATAAAAATATTCACAAACAAATATCCAAAACTTACATAAAAAGCATTTGTCCAATAAATAGATTTTTAATTTAAATAATAACTCTTAATAAATATTCAAATAAAAAAAAATCCATCATTAATTGCTTATGGGGAGAATGAAAAATATGTAGTATAGTAGAAATATGTTTATTTGAAAATTCGTATTAAAAAACAAAATAAATGATTTTTGACATTAAAATCTACAAATGTTAAATGTGCTTCTGATAAAATAATGTATTCTTCTCAACGAAAGACATAAATTTAGCCAGAAAGTAAATACAAATTTTAAAGTTTCAATTGTGCAAATTATTTCTTAAGTTATTATTCAATATATTAACCCATTCCCATTAAAGTTTTACAATTCAGTTTCAAAATGAAATTTATTTGCAAATCCGCAATTTTACTGTTACACTGTTAAGATTAAGACCACCATGATATCAACAGGAATGTGTTAATATATTTTATAATTTTTGCAACATTATAAACGATTGAATAATATCCTTCAAAGAAATTGCAAATTAATTACTAGTGAATAAAGCATACTAAAAGATTAAAAAAATATATAATACACAATACGTTCAGCTTTAGAGAAACATCCCTAACCAGCCTAAGATTAGGCAAGCTCCTCCAACTGGTGTCAATTTGTTGTACCTTTTATCATTCCAAAAGGCATAATAGTAGCACGTACCGCAAAAAAGTATGATCCCGGAGACCATAAAGGTTGCAGGCTGTAGGAAAACATGTACCAATAAATTAATATTTAAATGCAATTTTAAATTTCTCATCTTACTGATTATTTTCTTGTTCTTAGAAAGTTATTAAACTGAATTCATTTACGGTTGGACTCTCATGAACTCAAAATAGTCAGAAGTTGATTGAATTTGAACCACTAATTCTATACATTCGATATAATTTTTGGTAAAAATTTCATTAAATTTGTCAAACAACATTTGATTTGTTTTTGTAAAAATCAGGAAATTTACTTTAGCTTTTATGGGACATTTCAAAAAATCATCAATTCAAGTAATTCAATGAAAACTACAAAACAAATACTCAGAATTTGTTAAAAAACTAATTTTACTTCTTAGTTTAGACAAACTAACAAATAAGAACTAAAATTCCTATAGTATTAAATGAAAACTATAGCATTCGTTTCATAATTTTCATTGCAAACTACAAAATTTACAAAACTTTTATAAAAATAATATTAATGTATATAAAAATTAACCAATTTTAATCTATTTTATATCTTTATTTATAACATTATATTTATTATGAAATGTGCCCATGGATTTTTAAACTGGCTTCTAGCAGCAAGTAATTGAAGTGATTTTGTATTCCAAATCAGTGTTATAAGTGGATAACAGACATGCGATTAACCATTTCCATGAAAAAGTATCAGATATTGATTTCTTGTTATAATTTCTATCAAATTTCTTGTTTATAATTTGTAATATCTATGCACTTATACTCACTATAAATTTATGTTTACAAAGTGGAATGCCCAATATTGCGAGCGTGTGTATGAAGTGATATTTACTCGCAGTCTCAAACGCTTTCATTCTCTCTTGACTATTTTCTTTCTCACTGTAATGCCCTAAACAAAGGAAATTATTATTTATTAAGAAATGTCAACTGGAAATTGTAAAATAAGTAGATTTTGACTTAAAACCGAACTTACTATGGGAACCATATGCCCCCAGAATCACTGCAGCAGCTCCACTCAGGGCAGCCAGTCGGACAAAAGGTCCATGAGCCGATGCTAATTTATATAAATCAGGTGGGGGTTGTGTAGACATTTTTTGGCTTTGAGTTGCTGTAATTCCCACAGCATTTGTAAGCTGAAATTAAAAAAAGTTATGTAATATCGTAATTAATTGAATATCACTTAATAACAAATTACAATTTGACTTTATTTTTGTTTATTAATTCCATTACATTTGTTAAAAATTATGATTATTATATTTGAATTATAAACGTTTAGAAAAATGCTGTTTACTATAATAGTTTTGTTTCTTTTTGAAAAAATGCATCTTTATCAAACATGCAATATTATGAACAAATGCAAAGATTTTTTTCTCTTTCAATTAGTCTGTTTACAAAAATATATATGCTAGAATTATTTCATCATTTTCTATGTTGTGATTATGTCAAATCAAATTATTGTTCTTTCAATTAAAAAAACCTGCTGTTTCAATACACGTAAAAAATTAGCAATGCGGTTTTTTTGTTCTACATCTGTTTGCATAAAGAAAAAATTATATGAAGTTAAACTGACATTACAACAATGAATAAACCAAGTACAATATGAAGACTATATATTATTGCAACAATGTCAATGTTCCACTTACCGCCTTAGCGCAGCTTATTGCACCCGAACTAATCGGGTTACCGATTAATGTGTAATACATAACGTCGTTCAGTCCCGGCATTTTTTTACACGAAACAGCATAAACTATCGCGATGCAGTGCGATCGTCGTCTGTCTATATGCTATATGTGCTTCTTCTTCGTTTTTGGCACCCAACCTCCGGGTTAACACAGCCAAGTGAATATATATCTGCTAAAGCTCACCTTTTTCTGAGATGTATGTGCGAAGAAACGCATGAGCTTGAATTACTCGCGAGTAATGACCAAAACTGAATCCAACGAAGTTATTTTTCTTATCAACACGTATAATATGCGGTTATTCCCATGAATAACTGAGTAGTAACCGAGTATCGCAGAATATTTTGATTTTGAACCATTTAAAGTCGTTAATTTTTATAAAGTAAATCGATTGTGTATCACTATCTTTTTGTGGTATTCATATATGAACGAAGACGGATAATAACTTGAAAAATATGAACGTTCATAAAGTCTAAGTTCACGGAGATGAGTCATGTGTCCCGGAGCGAAGGTTTTAGAACACTGTTATGGTTGAAAATGTATCTTTGTTTAGCTTTCGATTTTGAACGTTCCATCTTTATTTAATACTTTGGAGCACGGTTTGTTGTGAGAACGCAAGTAAATGCACACATGGCTGTCAGTGCATGTGGTTTTTAAAACGTAAAGATAACCTTAATAAAAGAAGATTTTCAATATCGGATAATTGTTAACATAATCCTATACATGCAATTTGTGATAATTTAAAGAGTTATCACGACGAATTTATCATCTTGAATTAATAAGAGACATTATTATTAATCATGCGTAAATTGAAGTAAGTATACTTTATTTTTAATTATGATAATTAAATAAAAAAGTTTTGTTTTGAAAAATATTATAGGTTTAGTTAAGGTGGAATTGTTATGAACTCAAAATAGTCAGAAGTTGATTTAATTTGAACCACTAATTCTATACATTCAACTTGATTTTTGATAAAAATTGCATTAAATTCATCTTGACCTTAATATTATCAATTTTTATAGAAATTCAATCTAAAACAAAATCAACCATAAATGTCGATGTACCAATTAGTAGAAAAAGGAAACGGTCATCAGTTGATGTAAGTAATCATATTTCAAAATTTGTTTAATTTATATTTATAAAAAAAAACTAATTACATTTTTATTCTTATTTTAGGTTCATGACAGTGATCATAATTTACATAAAATTATAAGATCGCAAAAAGCAGCATTAGAAAGGGATAAACCTCTGCCAGTACCAACACCAAATAAGGTACTTTTATATTTTTATGAAAACAATAAAAAGCAACTAATAATAATAATATTATTAATTTATGCAAGTTACCCAATTATTTACATTGATATTTATTATATACAACAGGTTTTACTTTTACCTCATGCTTCTGCTGATGAGGTACCAAAACAAAACAAAAATGTGACTGTTATTCCCGTAACATCTTCTAATGCAATAGGTAAGTAAAAAAATAAAATATATATACAAAGAAAGTATAGAGATGGGAATTATAAAAATGGGAATGTGAATTATATATATTTTTCTGTTTTCAGCAACAGTACCTCATCTGATTCCTCAAACATTCATGCGCAATAACACAAAAGTACAGATACAGAGAAGCAATTCAAATTCCACAGTTCCTATAAACTTACAAAGCTCTGTTAAAAGTGAACATAAACTGATGACAATGCGAACAAAACGTGCTCAAAATGTGCCGAGTAATAATGGCATAGAAATGGAGGTGAAAGATGTCAATATTACCACTGATAAAGGTTTGTTGCTAACATTCCAAAAATTAACATTAAATCATTATTATATTTATTACAATTTGCATTAAATCATTACAATGTTGAATTTAATAATACATCATTAAAATTTTAAATAAAATAATCCAAAAAGTAATTTTTATTTTTGCAGCAATAAAACTCGTATCCATATCCAACAATATTCCAAAAATCTCCAAATCAGACTTAAACTCCAATACACACTGCGTGAAAATTCCTGTGACAATGACTGAACCTGTGACATCAACAGAAAAATGTGTTCCATCAAGTAATTTGAAACTATGAACATATAATTAATTATTTATATTTAAATGCTCTTTTGAAACAAATTTTGCAGTATTGATTTTTACAGACAATGCTCAGCAAACCATAACAACAAATTCGACATCGTTTACATCATGTGGTCCAGGTCCTCCATCAAACGATGCAGCCAAATTAAGAACTACCTTTATACGTAACAAATACCCTTCACTGAAAATTAATAAATTTTCAACTACTAAAATGGTATTTAAACTAAAAATTTCAGTCTCACTCATTTATTAAAATTCAAAAAATTAAATTTCTAGTTAAAATATTTAGATATATTTTCAAAATAATTAAAAATATTTTATAAGATGTTTATTTTTGTTGATTTAATTACAGGCAGGTGCAAAATTAGCAACGAAAGGAAACTTTATTGTTTTACAAAAAGCCCCTTTAAGAGAGATAACTTTATCTCATGGTGGAAAGGTATAGATTTATTTTGTAACATGAAAATAAAATGTTAAGTAAAAATATCATTTGTTATATTATTGATAATAATTTTTTTTTACAGGAAGTATTAGGAAAGCTTATTGTAGGAGGAAAAAATTTATGTTTAAAAAATCAGCAAAATGCAAATGCAATAACTTTATTGCCACATCGGACTGCGCAGATCAGTAATTGCAATGGGGAACAAGGTGCATCAATTCCTGAAACAGCAACTACTGTTCATCCTAAAGTATGAAATATTAAAATTGTTCTATAATACATTATTGAATATTTACATTTTTCATTTTAATATAAACATTTTATTTTAACGATAAAACGCTTGAAATGTTTTTTCTATTATTGTCTTGAATATAAATTTTACTTAGTTATAGATATAATCTATTACATAACAATTTATTAATTTGCAGACAAACAATGTAACAGCACTTGTAACTCAAGAAGAAATTGAACCTAACAAAACTGCCATACAGCAAGATCAAGGTCCTACAAACTTTGACGTCAATTTCGAAGCTGCTCTGGTTGATCAAACTGAAGAAGAATTCACGACGCAGGATAAAAGTAACAACAGTACAAACACTATTTCTTCAGTGGAATGCACTTCGCCGAATGAAATTGTATTGAATGAAAAACAACAAGAAGGGTCAGCCAAAGTCTATAATCATACTATATTTTGTATTTTGTTTATTAATGCGCAACGTTTTTCACTTTAATTTTGGTTGATATTTTATAGGGATAATTCTATGGTTGATTCTTCAGAACTGAAGCACGAAATCAATGACTTGTGTAACGAAGAAGAAATCGAGAATTCACCAGCAGTTGATGATGGGGTTTTAGATCCACAAACTGGATATTATGATCTTAAACCAGAAGGTGATTTTTTTATATATCTAAAATATGACTATATGTTACTCATTTTGTAACTAAATGATGTATCTAAAATGTACTAACTAACAAAACTCGCAAAACTAACAAAACTAACGAAACTAATAAAACTCGCAAAACTAACGAAACTAACAAAACTTGCAAAACTAACGAAACTAACAAGACTAACAAAACAAAAGTTACAAAACTAACAAAACTAACAAAGTAATTCAATCATTTGTTTATATTAGCATTTTATTATCATTGATATAAAAAGTGTTCAAATGTTAATTGGTCAGTCTCCTAATTAAAAATATTTCTACAATACAAAATAACTCTAAATTTTCAGCAGAAAACCCAGACAATGTCGAAGTCGAAGATTTATCCAACACCGAACTTTTTGATGAAACTTTAGACACCGGAAAAATGAGCGTGGAAAGTTACACGTTAATGGAAACCGAGGAAAACAGTGAAATTCTTGAGGGTTCTGAAAGCACCATGCTGATAATTGACGAAATTGACGAGTTGTGCGACTCGTAACGTTTGCCAAGCCCGACTGAACCCACTGCCAAGTTAGCTTTTCTAATTTATTTATTGCTCATCTCAATTTATTTATATTCGCCGATGGATTTCCATCCGAGACATATTGTACAAACGTTTGGTGCCAATTTTTGTCGAATTGAACTTTTTTGTATCATTTTTTCAATATACTGAAAATATTTTGTTCCATTTTGTACGAAAATGCAATTTATTGGTAGATGGCTGATATTCGGTACGAGATTATGTAAATTTGTCCTCTTAAGAGAACTGAACAGAGTTTGTAAAAAATGATCGATAATACTCATTTGTACATAAACGAGTTAAGGGTAAGAAAGTAGAATTCGGTCGTTTATTTTGTATTTATTTAACGCCCGTGGAAATTTATTTTTGTTATTAAAAAAAGGAAATTTAACGATCAGATCTGAGGAGATCAAATGAAAATTTGCAGATTGTTTTTTTAGCGTTTTATAATAAGTATTTATGCTAATAATATTTAGAGACTCGAAATGAGGTAGAATGTGCAATGTACACATTTTTTATCTCAAAATTAAATTAAAAAAATAATATTCCACAATGGAACTTAGTAAAAAAGTATGTCTTGTTGCAAAGAATAAGTTAATTTTTTTATTACATTAAGTAATGAAAAATACATTTGAAACTACTTTTTTATTATAAACAAATAAAAAAACGTCATTGCACATTTTTATCTGATTGTCATAATTTGTCGACTTGTGTATAATTTTATATTTATTAGGATATATTGAAATCAAAATTAAAAAAACGCTACTGAAATTGTTAATATTTTTAAGAAATATTTCACTAATCGGAAAGTTTACAATAGTTGAAAATTTAACGTAAACTCTTACAAAACTATATGTATGCATAATTTTATGAATGAAAATATAAATTGTCAAACTACGAGCGATTTTGGTATAAATTCATTCACGCATGTTTAATATAATTGTCAACGTTGCAGAATTCGTGACTTTGTAGTAGACGTTTTGTTATTTAATTTTAGATAGATTTTGGCCTGCAGATTCAGCTGAACTTTATAGGTGGATTTGTAATTTTTCCTTTGTGGTGCTATGTGATTTGCGTCGTACTTGTACAATAGTGTGTGGGTGTATGTGTTTGTAAACTTTTATCCTTTCTTCTACATGTTATCTAAAAAGCCTATGAACAAAATAAAAACTACTTTTTACAAATAAGCGAATGTTAAGGTCATTCATTTATAAAACACAATTTGGTAACTTCTCTGATAACCAATGATTTGCCAACTGTTTACATAAAATTTACGTCAAGGTACTTTCTTTTGCTGCATAATCAATATAACAAAATTTACATAAATATTTTATATAAATGATTTACATAAAAATTACTTAAAATTTACATTAACAAAATATTTAAAACATTTACATTTCTGAAATTTGTATGAAAAAATTGAGTGTTTACAAAAATTATTTTAAAAATCGACAAAATTTACACAAGTTTACACAATATACACAAATTTCAAAAATTTACACCAAAATTTATAAAATTATTGCAAAGATAAAAATCAACATTTTCGTTGATTTTAATAAATAAAATGATTAAAAAATATAATGTGTACATGATTTACATAAAATATGCATGGTAATGAGAAAGCACATTGATATGAATTTTATGAAAATAGTTCACACGACTTTGCATAATATTTACAAAAAGATTATGTAAACATGGCTATGAGGGTTTATTTCCCTCAATCAAAGCAGAAACAGAATATTTGCTTTCAGTTTTCTTTATTTTGAAAAATTCATTTCAAATTAAACAAATTTAAATACATCAAAATTAAATTTATGTTAAAAGTAAAGAAAAAATGGGTTGAACTGTTTGTTTTTTATTTCAACTAGATTACTGTTGCTCATAATAATATAAAAAGATTTATTATATAAAAGATCTTAATTTTAGCATAGTATTATTGCTTAGTATTATTTTTGTTATTATTAATAAGGACGAGGAGGTGGTCCTCCTCGCATAATTCCTGGGGGAGGTCCTCTCATTGGTGGTCCCATTGGGGGTCCACCTCGGCTCATTGGGGGCATACCTGGTGGCATTCCTGAAATTAAGACAAATAAGATGATCATGAGTTTATTAATTGTATTATCAAGTAACTTATTTAATTTGAATTTGTTTTGGGTTGAATATGTTATGTTTCGTACAATTATGGTGAAAGTGTCTACTTTTCCTATTCAGTTGAGTTGGAAAAATTAGCACTTTTCCAACTCGATTTAAGTGGAAAAAGTAGTGACTTATACCTCTACTCCTAATAAAAAAGCAATATTACTTCACTAGTGGGAAAAGTAAACTACTATTTTCGTAAACATGAGGTGAAAGTATTTATTTTTCCCACTCTGTTGAGTTGGAAAAATTAGCACATTTCCAACTCAATTTGAATGGAAAAATTAGTCACTTTTACCACTATTCATAAGAAACAGCAATGTACTTTACTAATGGGAAAAGTAAACTACTATTTCCTGACACGTGTGATGAAAGGGCCTACTTTTCCCACTCTGTGGAGTTGGAAAAATTATCTTTTTTCCAATTCAATTTGAGTGGAAAAAGTACACCTTTTACCATTACTCATAAGAAAAACAATGTACTTCACTAATAAGAAAAGTAATGATTTTTCCCACTAGTAAAGTAAACCAATATTTCAAAAAATACACTAATTAAATTCTGTGTACTTTGACTTATTATCATTATTATTTATTCATAATATGGCAGCAGCAAAGCTGATATACATATTTCTGGCATCTTTCAATTTATACAATTCATTTTGTTTTACATTCATTTAGAATTTATAATAGCATATTCTTCTAATATCCATCTAAACATCTCTTGAAGGCAATTAGATCTTTTGCTTGGACACATGACATAGTGAGATTGTTCCAATTATTGGATTAATATTATTAATACACCAATCTGAATTAGAATATTAATTAAAAACTGACCCATCATGCCAGGTGGTGGTCCCATCATACCAGGTGGTGGTCCACCAACAGGCATACGTGGTGGTCCACCTGGGTGCATTTGTGGTGGTGCAGAAACCTGACCACTGCTCACAGGAGTCATAATTTGCTGAGAAGGTCCACCAACTCCACGAACCGGGCCTTGCAGGCCTGCTGGAACTCCGGTTACGTTAGCTGGCATTCCACGACCAGCTGCACGACTCATGCCTGGTCCTGGAGCAGCACCAGGGATTGGTACTCTGGGAAGACCCTCTTCTGGTGGTGGGGGACCTTCCACTGTCAGAGATACTATGTTCTCTCCACGTAGTAAAACGAATCCCAGTACTCTTTTTTCTTCTTTCTCGGGCTGTTTCGTGTTCTTTGGTTTGATTTTGCGGAATTCCTCGCAGTCGCCCAGAATCAGGTTCATGTGTTTGTCAAAGGCTTTGAATGTACCAATGAAGGTACGCGAATCTTGTAGGATTATACGTACCCTATAGTTGATATGCTGAAGCATTTTGTTGTTTTTTCCAATCATCTGGAGAAAAAGTAGAATTAGATTTTTAATGATTAGTTAAAAAAAATAGTACTTTTGTAATGTAGTCATTCTTTAAATAACATTATCTCTGTAATAACACAAAATATTTCAAAGTATTTTTAGAATATTTTCAGGAACAGATAATGTTCTAAGAATATTTGGAGACATAATGAAAATATTTTGTTTTATTAGAACTGTACTACAATTTTGAAATTAAAAAAGTTTTTTTCTTCATACAGATAATGATTTGGTGAAAAATTGCAAAAGATGAAAAATAAACACAATTTAAAAAATATAAATTTTTAGTATAAATAAAACTAGTAATTAAATAACTCTTAAAGTAGTTCGGTCGTCAAAAGTTATACGGTTCACTATATGATATTTTTGGATTTTCGGTTAAAATAACTATTTTTAAACACGTTAGGAACTTAAAAACGGATCCTTGCGGTATTAAATTTTGAA
>JABFPQ010000686.1:0-10514 GCA_022817265.1 Masnerella sp. ZL-2020
AACGCTTCCTTGAAATTTTATATTTTTTTTTGAAAATTAATCAATGTTTTATTACACTTTAAACATTTTACAACAAGAAAGTCACTTTAAAATAAAACTTTATTCCTTAATACTACAAATTATTTACTTTTTCATAAATCCTTTAATATTTTAACATTAAATAAAAAACTTTTGTAAATGTACTTTTTAAATGAATATTTTGAAACATCCTGAAATTGTTTGTGTTATTAGGAAAGTTTTAATTTAATTTAAATAATCTTTGTTTATAAATCTTTGTTATTTATTATAAAAAAATACTTATAAAATTAATTAATTCTTATTATTTTTAAATAAATAAATTATTTAAATTTGTGTTTACTTACTAGAACTAGACCCAGTTCCTGGTTTATTATGAATGACATTTGGTCTCTTTGAATCTGACGTGTCTCCTCGAGAACTTTTGGACCCAAGGGCAAATAAACCCACAGGGTGTTGAGCAATTTTGCCCTTTGCTCCCCTGCCAATTCCACTTTTTCCTCTATCCATTTTTATCCTCAAACTTAACTTAACTTCTTAATAATTACACCATTTTACATAATGAAAACCTGTAAAATCTAAACAAATACATTTAAAATTTAATAATCACAATAAAAACAAAGTTTATAATAATTAACAACTTTCAAAATAATAGCATAAAAACTCAGTTTTATCATACATAATAATTTTTTATTCAAACAAAAAGTTAAAACAATCTAAAAAAATTCAAATTTCGTGTTATGCTCTTCCCATTTCTGCCCTCTGTTTACAGTTTTTAAGGTTAGGTTGACGATAAAGAATTTCACCTGTCAAAAAGTTTTAAAAAACTTCGGGATTGTACTTGTCCATTCGCAGAAAACCATCTAGACCACGAAAACCTTCATTTTTGACTGAAAATCCTGCAAAAAACCAACTTTTTCACCGAAAAACCGCTGACAACATAACCTCTGATGTGGCCGATTCGAAGCGCCACAGATCAGTGAAGTGAATTATCTATGAAATTAAAAACCGACTGCTCCGCTATTGTTTACTGAACGTTCAGAATACCCGAATTGATTTTGACAGTTGTTGCATAAAAATGTCGACTCTTGTAAAAATTGATGGCAGTTATGGAGAAGGGGTAAGTTTTATTTTTTTTTAGTAGAATGTAAAATTGATTGATGCTGATTTGTGATTTTTTATTTAGGGAGGACAAATTTTGAGAATTGCATTGACTTTGAGTGCTCTTTTTGAAATTCCTGTGGAAATTGACAATATTAGAGTTGGTAGACCAAAACCTGGTTTAGCTGCACAACATTTAACTGGTAAATAATTAAATAAACAATTCTATTTTTTGTGTAAATAATTATAAAGAGTGTTTTTTGCCTTTATATTAGGAATTAAAATAACTTTTGTGTGTGTTTTTACGTTTCGAAATAAGTTTTATTTCATCTTCAGAAATTGATTATAAGATATAGATTTTGTATATAGTCAATTATGTAGAACTTTTCATAGTTACAACTTGACATTTACATTTCAGTTACTTTGTAAGTTGTGACTATTACTTGTATAACATTTAACTATTTTCTATTTTTTTTATTGGAAATAATAATCAACAAAAACCAAGAATTAACTTACAAAGTTTTTAACTTTTTTTATACAAAATCATTGTTATTGATAAACATTGAAAAGTTTTTTCAAAATTATCTAATTTTTTTTAAATTGATATTTTTGAAAAAAATTTACAAATAAGATTTACATAAAAAATAATGGTTTTTAATGAACAATTAGTATTTTTTCACAAATTGTTTGTAAATTATGAATAACTTTTAATATTTCAAATTTATCAGAATTTTTCAAAATTTTATATAGTTTTTTAATTTTCTAAAATCTTTAAAATGTTGTAAATTGTTGAAAAAGTTTCAAAATTTTCCAATTGTAAAAAATTTTAAAATTGTTCAAAAAATGAAAATTAACTTTCAATTAAGAAATATACATTCTTTCAAACAAATTTAAAGAATAAAATTGTCATAAATTTAATTAGGGGCATTTCATTAATTACATAAGAATGTGCAAGTAAGATTATTAACTATTTATTTACTTATTTTTAGGTGTAGAATTAATAAAATCTCTGTGCAATGCACAAGTGATTGGTGGCCACATAGGTTCTACAAAAATCGAATTCCGACCAGTAAAACTGCGATCTTGTACAACTTACGTAGCAAATACAAGAACAGCTGGTTGCATCTGTTTATTGGCACAAGTTGCACTTCCCTGCATTTTGTTTGCCCCCACGAGAAACCATGTAAAACTTATTTTAAGAGGAGGGACCAACGTTCCCATGGGACCTCAAATCGAATACCTCACAGAGGTTTTTAGACTTGTTTTGAACTGGTTTGGAGGGAATTTTAAATTTAATGTTATAAGAAGGTGATACTTTTTCAACTTTTTTCAAAAGTTATTAAATTGTTTATTTTAATTTTTAATCAGAATTTCATCAAAGTTGAAATCAAAATTTCTGCATTTTTTTGAAGTTCTGAAGAAAAAAAGTGACTTTTTTATAATACTTGTAATAGTTTTTGGTATACATTTTCTTTTTCCTTGTTAAATTTATGGTTTATAATAGAAATTTTTTCTATAACTTTGTAACTACATATTTCATTCATAGTTAATATTTTTTGTCAAAAGTTGTAATGTAGTGCTTTTGAAAAATAATAATTTTTATTACAAGTCTCAATTTAATTTGATCTTGTAACTTGTACTTCAATTTTGTTTTTTAATAATAATTAATAATTTTTTAGTTAGTATCATGAGATTTCAATTTTTACATGTTTTTTTTATTAGATTCACTTTATACCAAACGACTTATTCAATAGTTTTTTTTAGTTTAATTTTAAAACTTTTCGAAATGAAACATATTCATCATTCTTATTGAACAGTTTTCAAAAGATAAATTTTATATTTTCAGAGGATATTACCCCAAAGGTGGAGGAGAATTTCACATGGATATAAAACCAATAAACTCGTTAAAAGCATTCGAACTTTTGAAACCTGGTCAACTGACAGATTTACATGGTTGGTCTTATGTCGCTGGATCAGTTCACATAAAGGTAATCTCATTAACTTGGTTTTAAAAATTATTGTATTGTTATCATTTTGTATTATGCATTTTCTATAATTATTTTTTTTGTATTTTTAGGAAGCCCATAAAATGGCTGACAATGTGAAAAAAACCTTCGCACAGGCTCGGAGAGAACACAATTTAACTGTTCCTACAATGAATATTTTGTCTTATAAAGAAGCTCCAGATGCTGCAGTTGGAAATGCTTCTGGAATAAAGTATTCTTTTTTATTTTAAAATCTTTTTATTTTCAGTTTTGTAAATTTTTTGGAAATATTATCTTTTTGGAAGTTTTGTTTGTTTAATTTTGCAAACAATGTTTTTTCATATAAAATTATAGTTTCTAATGTTTATGTAAATTAAAATTAGTATCACATTTAATATTATAATTTAGTTATGATATTTATCAATTAGATACTGAATTTCAAATTCATTTACAGTTTGGTTTGTTCAACAACTACTGACTGTGTTTATGGAGGATCTGGTTTATATTCCAAAAAAGAGCAAAATTCACCAGGCACTGATGCAGCAAATGAAATTATTTCAGCAATTCTCGCTAAATCTTGTGTGGATGAACATATGCAAGATCAAGTAATAACAATCTGCATTTTTTAAGTTGAACTTTGTAAAATCCATTTTTTAAAATGTAATTGAGAAAATGTGAATGTCGTAGTTACCAAAATTTCTTAAATTTTAAGTTTAATTTAACGATGAAAATCTAATAAGTGTATCTCATTTAGCCTTTTTTCTAATTTTTTTACACTTAATATTCACAAAAAATATCTATCTAAACTTAATTTTCGTATTTTTTGTTGCAAAATTAAATTTTTCTGTTTTAACATTAATTTATTTATTTACAGATAATCATTTTAATGACTCTGGCCAAAGGTCGTTCCCGAATTTGCATTGGTAACCAGAAACTCACTAGTCACACAGAAACCGCTATAAAAATTGCCGAAATGATGTTGGCAGATCGAGGACTACATTTTAACTTGAAAAATGAAAATGGCGTAAATATTTTGGAATGTGATGGAGTTGGTCTCGTCAACGATTCAGTTAAAGATAACGAATTCTGAATAACTTAAACTATTATTATACTAATTAATTAAGTTTTTCGAATTATTTATAATATTTTGTAACAAACGACAGTTTATTTGCAATAATCTTCATATTTCTCACAGTACTTCAACTTTAACAATCGAAAATTTTACACGATGTATAATATATTTAAAACTTTTTTGCACATAAACTGTAATAAATATTTACAAAACGTGGCAAACAAGCTAAATGCACTTTTCTGATTTGGGATTGTGAATCATTCCTTTTTTGATCGGAAAAAGGGTTCAATTGCTCGGAGAAATTCGTTTTCGAAATTTTGACTGGAGAAACGATTGACTGATGCCCTGAAAACAAAAAAATATTTATTCATAAAGTTTATTCAATGTCATTATTATTTTTTTTTCAAATAATAATATTATTTATATTTTTTATTGGTTCTTTACCTTGCAGCATTTCTTATGACGTCACGTTCATCAGGACGCAGGCAAAGTATATAAAGTATAACTTTGGCATATTCCTCAGCTTCTGTGGCTAAAAATCCATTTCGACTTCCTGGTTGAGTTTCTATTATGTCCATTCTGAAATTTATAAAACAAATTAAAAATTGGTTTTGAAAATGTTGTTATGTTTAAAAAAATATATTAATTATGAAAATTTAAGGCTAAAACTTGAAACATTAGTTTATAATTAAAATATGTGACATTTGAAATGCATGACTTAATTATTTTGAGGTATTTATCTTTAGTTATACTTATATTTGTATTTAGTGATAAAGTTTATTATTATTCAATGGAACAATGAAAATAATTAGACCTTGGGCCACCAGAATTGTGAGCAATCATGATAAGTCCTGCTGCCATGTTCTCCACCACACTGATACCAAAATGCTCATTCCACATAGCATGCAAGCCAATGGTCCCCATTTGCAACTCGTGAATCATTTCTGTGTTTGAAACGTTGATTTTGAACTCGACGTTGTCCTCCAAAGACAAGTGTTTAGCCAAATCTTGCATATCCTTTACTCTAATTTCATCTTCTTGGTTTCTGCAAGAACCTACTAAAACCAGTTTTATCTGCAAAATAGTAATAATTTTCAAATTTAAAAAGTTTTTTAAACAAATTTTGGATAAATACTTCAAATTTTTCCAAAAGTTAGTTGTTGTTTAATAAAAAACTGTTTTACAAGAAAATATCACAATCTTCATAAAACTTTATAGCTATTACTAAAATTCTGTAACTTTTCTATGATTAAGAATTAATGTTGACAAAAAATGTTTACTTCAAATCTTTAATTTATTCATAAAACTTCATACTCTTCACTTAAACTAACTAATTTGATCAAAGATTAATAATGTTGCTCAAATATAACAAAATTGATTAAGTAAAACTAACTTTAGACCAAGTGTTCTCAGAAACTGTCGACCTCAATTCGTACATGGCCCTCAACATTAAGGGATGATTTTTCTCAGGTCGAAATTGCGCAACTGATACAACTCGAATAACTCCATTCTTCTCTTCTTCACTAAGCAGTGGTAATTTCACTAAATGTTCGACATCACATGGAGGATAAATCCTGTGGGTTTGCAAAGGACATTTCCAGATAGAATTAATGTGATCTTCGGTCCAGGAAGAGTTTACCATAACGATTTCTGCACAACGTCCCATAAAACCATAAAGCTGAAATAATAAAAAAATAATATAATCAATAATTTATTAAAATTTAATACGATTCTAACTAATTCATAATAATGATAATAAATGAACTAATGTAATTGTGAAGAAAATGAAAGAATCAAATTTCATAAAAAATTGTATTTGCTATTTTGAATAGACAATAATGCTTAATAAATTAATAAAAGTTAATGATTTTTTAAAATTTGGAATTTCCTTTTTTTGAAAATGAAAATCAACTCTTTCACAAATATTTACAGTCACTTTTAATAGTTAGCAAAAGCAGCTCAAAATCTTTTAATGATAGTCTTAATAAAAAATTAAAAATATCAACATGTTAATTAAATGTAAATTATATTTACATATGCAAAAAGCTTGTAGTAAATAATTTTTCCAGCAGTCAAAATAGGATTCCTGGCAATACGTCGTTTATTGTTATGAGAGGGAATCCTTTTGTAAACGTGTTTGAGCATATCAGTTGAAATTGTGGGATAATGAGTATAAGATCCTACTCGACATTTTCCAATGTATTTGAAAATTGGGTAAGTGAACGCATATCCCATTGTGTCAATATAAATGTCTGCAAACAAACAAAACCTAATTAATAAAATACAATACATAATTTTGTTTCAATTCTGTTTTACTCAATAATTTGTTATAATAATATACTAAATAAAAATAAAAATATGTTTGAACTTTTTAATTAATAATTTTCTACTTGTTTATTTTGAATCAAAATCATTTTTTACCTGGTTGTAAATGATCTAAAGCTTCAAATCCCAAAATCATAGAACCCACACTTTGACCCAAAAGTGTAAAATAAGGATACATGTTAGCTTCAACATATCTTCTTTTGTGCAAATACACAAACTTTATGTTTTGCTCCAATTTTATGTTGAACACTTTTTCAGCATTTTTTATGAACTGATCTGCATGAACATCTATATCTCCAGTGTAAACTGCTATTTTTACATTTGGATGTCTGAAATGGCAAATAAATATCAGAAATACTTAATACATTTAAAAAAACAATAAAAAATCTTGTGGTTTATCTGAAAAATAATAAAAGGTCAGATAAATAAAAGTTTCTTATAATCATTTATAGTTAAATCAGAAATTTCTAAACAATTTTGAAAATATGCATATTTTATCGAAAATTTGATATTTTTTATTAGATGATTCTATGTTTTTTACTTTTTTACATATAAATTTACTATTAAACATAATGTTTAAAATATTCAATGTTGAAATCTTGTTCAAAAATATTTTTTAATTCATATGAAAAGTATTTATAAAATTTGAAGTAAACTGAAAAATATTATAATATTTCTATAAGCTTACTTTGTTTGTATAGCTTTAATTGCAGACCAAAGTACTCGTTCACCACCTCCTCCAGCATTGCAATAAGGATGAAAAATACCAACAAGTGTTCCTTTTTCTTCTCGTTTAGATCGTTTCTTTGAATATACAAATCTTGTATAAAGAATAAATAATGGCAAAACAATGAGTATTAAACTTGTCACACATATTGTGACAAATAACATCAATTTGATGAAAAACATCATAGAAGATCTGAAAAAATACAAGATATTGACAGCAAATCTAATTCAGTCAATCTTCAAACTAAGAAAACATTTAAGTTTAAAAATAGAAAATTCTCTATGAATTTCATTGATTTTTTCATATCAAATAAAAAAGTTAGGTTATACAAAAACGTGCTTATTTTGTTAATTGTTGTTAAAATAAAACATTTTAATTTGCTCAATATTGACGAAAAAATATTTGTTACTCACGCAATGCAACACATAAACATTGTGTCAAATTGATTTTCCTATTATTGACACTGAGAAAAATGTTGTAAACAATTGTTAGAATTAAATCACAATTATAGAAATTAATGAAAAAGCTGACATTTCGATAATGGGTTGACAATAATGCACGAAAAGTGCAATGTTTATTTCGTCAATTAAAGAACATCTTACTAGTTGCTCCGAAAAACTTAACCTAACTATCTTAAAGTGACACGTATTTCATTTTAGATGTTATCAGTGATAAAATTAAGAACAATTTTCTCAGAGATCGAGAATTTTAAATTATATCTTAAATATTAATTTTGAAACATTAAATTTTTTGTGTTTTCATAGATGAATTTGGAGTTTGAATTTTCGCGGGAAATTTGAAATGTCAAATTTGACAGAAGTTAAAAAAATTTCTATTATAAAAAAATATTATGAAAGTATAATCAATTATTCGTTTTAGTCAAAACTGCATGAGTTTTTGAAAGTATAACAAATATATTTATTCAAACTTTTAAGAATGTAATTATATTTGATACATTATTTTTAAATGAAGAATATAACTAGAAACATTTCATTAAAAACAAATTATTTTATTAGAATTGAAATGAATGTTATATTTGTATAGAATCTTTCAACTTTAACAAAGTTTAATAAATAATTCTAGATTAACGAGTACCTGAATAATTTCAAAATAATCAGCAAAAGGTGAAAAAAAAAAATAAAAACCTCATTCTATTTTTGTAGAAAATTTAATTTACATATTTGAATATTTACATAAACATCAATATGTACATTTCTTCAGTACATATTTTCTCAGGGATAATGCATAAATTACGTAATACATAATCAAGTAAAAATACATAATTTATGTCAAACCCCGATGAACTCAAAACGTCTGTAAATTCTAAACAAATCACTCCAACTTCTTCAGCAAAATCTTTGCCCCTGAATGCTTCATTCCTTCCAACTCTTTTCTGACCTTCTTCAAATTTCCCTGTAATTTCCCTAGCAGCCCCCCAACATCCCCACAATTTTCCGCACAAATCACCAGCAGAAAACAAGCCCTATTAATCTCAATCCACCTCCTGATAGTCTTTTCATCCAATTTCTCTACCAGGACTCTTGCAAAAGAACTCTCAGGATTCCTGGATCTAAAAACAGAATCAGCCTGCAGCAATTTTTTCAAGGTCACGTGTAGTCCACCATGTTCCACAGCAGGAACCTGTTTATCCCCCTTATCCTCCTTCAGGACACTTTTTTCGTCCATCAGAAAATCAACAATCTCCTCAAAAATAGGAGTCATATCTTTACTATGATTCGCTCCCAAGATGGCGTAAGTCACCATCTGCAGAGAACCATTACTCAACCAAAACTGCAAATCCTCCTTAATATCTTTCAGCAGGTCATCTATAACAGCATCTAGTAACTCTTCTTCCCTAGTTTCAGCAGGTTTTTTACTATTTGCATTACCATCACCTTGTTTAAAAAGATCGATTTCTGTACTGTGGAAAAACCTGGTATCTCTCCTTGCAACAAGATACAAAAGGACCTTTTTCCCATATTCATTCTGCACAATGTCCTTCAGGTTCTTCATCATCTCACTTAGCAGGACCTTTTTTAACAGAACTGTGTCGTCTACACAATCCAATAACGCCATTAACATCAAGTGGCCATGTTTCGAAACAAACACGTCCATCAGGTGCTCCTTCAAGGACTTCAGTATCACCTTTCTGTCCTTGTTAGTTCCATGCCAGATGCTGATGACTCCTGCCAGAGATCCTGGTTTGGACTCGATCAGCTGCAAGGACATTTCCCTCATGTTCTGGATCATCTCAGCTCTATCCTCAGTCGAACAACTTGAAAGAAACTCGTGCAGGACTGTGTGCACCAAGGTTGAATCAATCAGCTGTTTGTTCAGGATCTTTGTCAAATTAGTTTTCACTGCTGACAAAATGGCAGCTTTCATAGTAGGGTCGTTTTTGCAAATGTCCTCCAAGGACTTTACATTAGGATCTTTAGTTTTTTTATACAAGTCGCCATAAAATTCTTGTTTGAAATTGATTTTTTGTTGAGGGGTTGCATAGAGAGAAAACAGTTTTTCGAATAAACGAGAAGACTCGGCGCTGTTGAGGATTTTTATGACTTGGCCATTGCAGGCATCTAGGATTCCTTTTTGAATTTCTTTGCTGCAGTGTTCACAAGCTGAAACCAGGCATTTCCTGGCGTATTTAGAAGTGAACATTGAGTTCCAGGATGGTTGAAGTTCCTGGAGGATTTCATCTCGGACTGACTGGGATCCGTAACGCAGGACCCATTGGATTACTCGAGAAGTGTCGTGGGCGTTGATCACTTGGTTATAGCTGCCTTTTAGTAGAGAGTGAATTTTTTCACAGGTCTCATTACGTTCCTCCTGGGGAAGGTCTTCTCGACGCAGCTTCTCTGAGAGTTTCACCACCTGGGTGTGAACTGGATAAAGATCCTTCAAACGTTGCTCTTTCCTTTTTTTCTTAGTTTCCTTTTTCTGTTTCTTGAATTCATTCCAGTCTGGCTTTTCGGTGTTGGTTGGCTGGGAATATGGCTTTTTTACGAATTTTGTCTTTTTCTGGTCCTTTTTGGAAGATTTTGGATTTGCAGAATTTTGTTTTTTATTCTCAGTGGAAGGTTTGGGTTTGGAGGATTTTGGATTTGCTCTATCTGGTTTTTTATTGTCAGTGGTAGGTGTGGGTTTTGGGGCAGTTGAGGTTTGGTTTTTTTTGTTCTTGTTGATGCTTTTTTCAACATTTTTTTGCATTGTTTGTGTTTCTTTTTTTTCAGTGTGGGCTTTTTGTTCTTTTGGGCCTGTATTTTCACTGGCTCTTTGGTTGTTTTGG
>JABFPQ010000687.1:0-10506 GCA_022817265.1 Masnerella sp. ZL-2020
TTGTTTTTATTAGCAAAGTCGCTCGATGCGCTTCGCGAAATTTTGATCGAATGTCTCCACTATTCTAAACGCGGTAGCTCGTTGAACTCAAAGCAACGAAGACAAAAAATCCAGTGGATTACATCAATGAAACGATTCGCGCCGTTCGCGAAATTTATTTGCTCGGCAACGTTTTCTCGCCACGCTGCGTGGCGGAAAGTCTTTTTTCATCAACGAAAGTCTATCTCGAGCTTACGATCGTCGCTTTCGATCGACTTACTTTGCCATGTAAAATTGTGGAAGATGAGGAAAAAGAAGGGCTAAATGAAACGCATTTTTTGCGTTTTTTCGAGCAATACTTTGCGCTGATTTTGAAGATGAGTTTTTGTGTGATGATTAAAAATTTGCGGATGTTGAATAATGTATATGTAAACATTATATATGATAAGAGCGAAATAATATTCTAGTAAGTTATTCGATCGGATCTTTGGATAATCACTAAAATCTAGTTATTTTCTCAGTAAAATATTCTACTGTTCTAATTAGTTAGTTGTTAATGATTCGAATAATTCAGATTAAAGTACATTTAAGCGGACATGCGTTGTTAACAAAAACAACATGCTACGACTGGTTGTTCTACAAATGACAAGCGTTTTCAAATGTATCCCATAAAACGTCAGGTTACATGCTCTACATCTAGGTGATTACTTGCGGTGACAAAAATCGTGCCAGAATTGAATGGCATTCAATTAAACTTGTCAAGTCGCGATGCCGACGGGTTTTGGCGCAAAAAGCATTGATTAAAAAAGCGAAATTAAAGCGGCGCCAAAGCCCGCGTTTTACGACTTGACAAGTCGTCCGCGGATGAATTGATTTTGCATTTTCATACTTTTATGTTTCTTCCGAATCAATGCAAATTCGCAATGATTTCAAATTGCGAAGAAACGGAGAAGATATTCGGCGCGTTCGATCGAAACGAAATGTCCCCGTTGACCAAAAAACAGCAATCAATATTTTACGGCGGACTTGTTAGTTTTAACGCGTCGAGCTTTTATGTTTATCCGGGTTTTATGCGGCACATTGAGGGCGGATTATGTTTTCGTTATGTTTATGATATTTACATCGTGGTGTGGTTTTATCGACAGTGATTGGTACGACTTTATCTGTAGATATATACATTGGTAAATTCCTTGATCAAGCTGATATGATTAGGATAAGAATTATTATATATTCATTAAGGTTTGATTATACTTATTATTTTATTGTAATTATTACAACATTTTAATACTACAAGAACTATACAATGTTAATTTTTGAAACTTACCTTTCAAAATAAAAAATTTACAAAAAATTATTTCTCAAAATTTTTATTTGTTCTTTTTTGAAAAAAATGTTGCACAAAATTATTTCTTCATTTTATTCTGGAATTTGCATGAATTTATAAAAATTTAATTCCATTAACAAATTTCTTTTTTAAATTGCTTTAAAATGTTTTATGTACATTATCGGAAGGAAAACTTTGAAGGCAAATTTCGTAACATGCAGCTCGCAAACAAAGTGCGTGAAAGAAGTTTTGAGGAAGCAGTTTTGGACGATGCAAAAGGTTTAACGAGAACACACAAGGGATAGGTCGAAAAAAGACGCAGACACATCGAAAAAGCGTAAAACGTTAAATTCGAACTTGACATGCAACGAACGAGCAGCCTCTAATTAATTTCTTTATAAGAAGGCTTTGAATTTAGTACCTTCAAGACCTGGAGGTAGAGTTTTGAAATTTTGAGAGGTTCAGTGAGTGGTTATTTTTTTGTTATCAGGTGATTTTCAGGTGTTCAGGTAGATACAACAACGGGCGCCACAGAGAACAAACAAAGAATAGCATTATATGATGATTAGTTCACGTTCTTTGCGTATTCTGTTACAAGGGTTTATAAAAGGACAAATGGTACAAGAAACAGACATAATTGGTAACATTAAGAGACGTAGGTTTACGTTTAAAACGAGACGTTTTTTGTTTTTTGTTCCAGAGAAAAGGTGTTTCATTGTTTTCAATTGTCTAAAATTTTTCGACCTTCAAATTGTTTCGGTTTAGAAAAATGAAATTGTTCAAGTATAATTATGTAATTTTGAAAACGATTTTTTGAGACAATAACACTTTGCATAATTGTCGTTAATTGTGAAAGCTCTTTATTCGCCGTTTAAAGTTGCTCTACTTTTATTTGAAATCCCGAGAGAGAAATTCAAACGATTTTTTTAAACTCGGTAAGGTTAGAATGGGACCCTTAAGAACGGCACTTTTAAAGCAGCGTTTAATGATTATTGCCGCTATCACGGGAATGTCCGGCTTCGTTAATTTTGTGCAACTTGAATGACGAATTTCGTAAAGACTTTGCCTGGTTGTAATTAAAAACGTAAATAAATTTGCTTATTATTATTCAATTTTACAAACCTTTGATAAAATCGTGAAACTGAGAATTTACGTTTTTTTAGATTACTTCAAAATTAAGTAGACTTGGCAAAAAATTCGTATGCCAATTATCAACAAATTTATTTTCAATTAAAAAAATGATTAATAAATTTGATCTTAAAAGTATTTACGTAACAAAATGTTTATTTTCATAACGCGAATTGTAAATATTTGAATTTCTCTGTATTATTTTCAGATATTTCATGTTGATACTCAAGAAAAACAAATATAATTCATAACTCGAAATTCAATTTGAAGTTCGATTTGAAATTTAACTTGAACTTTAGACTATCATTTTAAAGAAACATTAGTCGCCCCTTTTCTCTCGATTTGCCGCGTCGAAAAAAGCGTCGATGTGAAATGCGGGCTGCTCGAAGATGGATTCGAGTAATCGTTTAAGGGTTGATGACGGAAAAAGTTCAATTTCGCCGGGCCATAAAACAGCTCGGGTCACTCGGTTTTTCAGCACGCCGCTACACGGAGTAGCTGTTGCTTAATTTAACTTCGCCGACTTTTTCGGTTAATTCATTAAAAAGAGAAGCCCGCATAATTTGACGTCGGAAGTAGTTCGACGCTTTTCTCGGGCCACTTGATCGTAAATGACGAGGTAGCGAGCGGAGCCGAGATGCGTAGAATATTTTCGTCGGTCGGCCTCCGCTCGCGGTTCGCTTTTTCCGAAATTTTTAATCGCTGATTTACAGGGTTCGACACAACAATCAGATGTTAACTTTCGACATCGAACATTCAGGGACTACAAACACGAACGGAAATGCGGAGATGATTTTTTTCACCTCCGACAACATTTAAAATGAATGCACTGTTCTAAGACCAATAAATGCGAAATGATGTTTTTATTTGACACATCGTTTAGCAGAAATTTTTCCAAAAGTGAGAACATTTAAAATTTTAGATAAGTGCTGTTGTTTGCAATATTATAATTTCCGGTCCGGATAATTTTATAAAATTATTAAATTTTACTTTATTTTATATTAGTATATGAATAAACGTAATTAATGAATAAATTATTATATTGAGAGCGAAGTGAATTAATCGAAAACCAAATCTTGTGTTTGAATATTTTCGATTAATTTTCACACGATGCTGGTTCAATCTGATGAAGTTGTCCGTTTTTATATTAGTATTATCCTGCATTTTGGAATAATTATTATAAATTTTGAAGTATTAAATGGTTTGTATAAAGAGGATTAAATAGGAAAATCTGTTTATTAACGATGCATATGTTCGATTGCAATAAAATTATGTTAATCATATCATTTTATGTTCTTGTATTAAAAGTCATTGAAGAATGAATATTCTATCGGATCATTTAAAATATTGCCCGAACTGTTTTTATTATATTGAAGTGATAAAAATTCCAACAAGACTCAACAAGACAATTATAAAAAGCCTTCATTTTATAAATAAACTTTAATTGACACTTTTCTACAACGCGCATAAAATTCTTTGTTAAATTTTCTTGAATTATGCAAATCTAATTTTTTGTTGTACAAATTTTCATAGAAAACACTAAGCGCCATCTGATAACTTAATAACAGGACAAAATGAAATATCTCGGTATTTAATTTCGGAGCAACGCGCTACTTTTCACGAACAAGTAAACAACGCATAAATTTATCTTTCGTCCTTTTAATTTACTCCGACGTCATAATGACCTACTGCGATTTAATCGCCCCGGCCATCTGACTGGGCGGCATTTTTCAAAAAACGCAATCAATCCTGCTTTATTCAATCCACGCGCAAACAACGGCACACCAGTTCAGCAGTTACGCCCCAAAAGTACAGAATTTGCAAAATCTGCTGAAAACACAGCGCAGTTGATGCTCAACTTTTGACATCGAAATTCTGTGACTTCGCTTGTTTTTTCTATTAGAGAAATAAACGTCAATTTCGCCACGGAATACAAGCGCGGGAATAAACGAATGAAAGGTAAACAAGTTGCGGAGAGTTCCGGGATTGAATAAAATAAAACTGAAGAAATAAACCAAAAATGAAAAGAAATAGATAAAGTGAAAGACGTTTACAAATAATACACTGGAAGAAAAATGTGGAAAAACGAGAGAGACAGCATGTAGTGGAAAAAAATAGAAAACATAAACAAAAGAAATGAGGTTCACTTAGATGTGCCAAAATGTGAAACCCAATTAATTTAAAATAAATAATACAAATGAGGTCACGGATGAGAAAAATAGAAGGAACATAAAAAAGATCGTCATGCAATGTTTTGTCCAAAGAATTAAAAGAAAAAACGTCAACAAACAAAAGAAATGAGGTTAACAATAACAATAAACAATAAATCCTTG
The DNA here is from genome assembly GCA_022817265.1 of Masnerella sp. ZL-2020. Classification (NCBI taxonomy): domain Eukaryota; kingdom Metazoa; phylum Arthropoda; class Insecta; order Hymenoptera; family Scelionidae; genus Masnerella; species Masnerella sp. ZL-2020. Next base: position 4,765 of record JABFPQ010000687.1, read on the forward strand.
ATACAAACAAGAGAGGTCACCAAAATTTTATCAAAACAATAACACGAGGTGGAAGAGTAAACAAAACAGTGAAGGTCAATAATTTTATGTTAACCCGTCGTCACACGCACTATGAGCAAAATGCTCACGCAACAAAGATATCCGAGTGAGCATGCTTAGTGTGCAACAGAGACAATAGAAAATGCGCGTGTGACGAAGGGTTAATACGACTATGAAAACATGTCAACAGAACTAAAAGACCAGAAAAAAAACATAAACAAATAAAAGAAAGGTCGGAAATATTTTATCAAAATAATTAAAAAAACAAAAAGGTAAACAAAACAATTGAAAAAAACTCCAACAAACAAAAGAAACGAGATCAACGATAACAATAAGCAATAAATACCTGATATAAACAAAGGAGGTCACGAATATTTTATCAAAACAAAAACATAGAATGGAAAAGTAAACAAAACAATGAAAGTCAATAATGTTATGTTAATACGACTACGAGAAATGTCAACAGAACTAAAATACCAGAATAAAAAAAAAGAAGAAAGGTGAAAAATATTTTGTTAAAATAGTTAAAAAAGAAAAGGTAAAAACAAAACAACTAAAAAACGTCAACAAACAAAAGAAATGAGGTCAACTATAAGAATAAACAATAAATACATAATACAAACAAGGGGTTATCACTAATATTTTATCAAAACAATAACATGAAATTGAAGAGTAAACTAAACAATGAAGGTCAACAATGTTTTGTCAATACAACTATAAAGAAAATGTCAACAAACTAAATAAAAAACCAGAATAAAAACATAAACAGAAGAAGAAAGGTCAACAATATTTTGTCAAAACAATAAAATACAGAAAAGTAAACAAAACAATAAAGGTCACCGGAAGAACGTAAACATTACTACGAAATCAAAACGTGATAAGCATATCATTTCACATTTTTGGTCGATAAATAATTTGCATTCATCACAATCATGGGACTTCATGACATCGGATACAATCAGTCTTGACACAATTTTGGGAGGATTTAATTGAAGGCTCGGTCGAAGTATGACGTGCAAATTCAGTTTGCAAGGTCGGTGAGTTTCGACACAGAGGAAACTTGGCCAATGGGACGCAGTGCGCGTACACGGTGTGTTCCACGGATCTGATAAGTTAAGCGGGAAAGAGTTACGGGAACCGGGGTCACGCGACGCCGGCTGATAAGTTCGCGCCTCGCGGCCTGATCGAATTGTAAGCGTTTCAATCAACGCGGCAATCCGCAAACACACCGTGTACATAATGGCAAGTCTGATTCGAAATTCAAATTTGACTGACGTCGGCAAATTGCGACCAAGCCACCCGAATCTAGTATTTGCAGCGCCAGCCGGTGCTCCGGGTTCACCGACAACTTTTCGCTTAATGCTAGGCTCGTTTTTGGTTTTCACACCGCTGGCGACAAAAGTTATAAACAAACTTGCGCCAGCGACTATTGTTCTATCAACAACGTGGATTGTGCTATTCAATATAGTTCATTGTAGTGGATAAGTAGATTTGGCATAATAAACAATTTTTATCAATTAAAGAGAAACTTTTCATGAATTAAATTTTATGTTTTGAGATTAGGTAAAATAGATTAATCTAACAAATTTTACATTATAAAAAAAAAATATTCACAAAATTACATGATATTTCAGTATTGAAAAAATTAAATCTGTAACTTACTAAAACTTGATAATATTCATTGACTATGTTAATTGATTAGCTGTTATTGAACGAAGAAAAAATGCTCACATTTCAGTTAATTGAGAAAATATGATTATTATCATTTCACAGATGGAAATCAAATTTTCAATAATGAAAACAAACACTACAAAAACAGGTGTTTTGTTTTAAAACGCTTTTGGCGGGAAAACACTAAAGATGTTTTGAAAAACGTTTTAATGTTTTATTTTAAAACATACTTGGTGTTTTCCCGCCAAAAACGTATTAAAACAAAACACCTGTTTTTACAGTGAAGAATCTAACTTAACAGCAAACTATTATTTATACTTTAAAAATTTCATTAATGTAATAATATAAAACATATAAAAGATGATGTGTAAGATTCTTAATAAAAATAACATTTGAATTATAAAATTTGCATTTAATATTGATAAACTTTTTTCGAGTTTTAATTACCATCCAAGTGCATAGTGATACGGACAAAATATTTCGTGCGATAACTCTTTTTAACTTAAGGTTCCTGGCATTAATAAATATCTGCGCAAATGCAGCAGCGACACTTACCCCGACTTGGATGTTACTAAAAACAGACCGATCGACCTATAAAATAAAAATGCGGTAAAGTTTTTATGCAATTTATTTTCCCGCTAATGTACGAGGTAAACTTTTTTAATGTGTATGTAATAAGGACAAGACAAATTGTCGTAATAAAATTTCCATTCGGGATACGCGGCTTCCGTTTGAATAATCATCATTGATAATTTATTAGAGTTCTGAAACTAGTCTTACCCGGACAAACATTTATTGCAATGAAGTGGCTTCAGGAATTTCGCTATATGAAATTGCAATTGTGGAATCCATTGGTGAAAATTGTCATAACTTTCAAGATTAATTAATATAAACATTGCTACATTATTTAAACAATAAATATTATATTAAACATATTTCTTATTATGTTAAATTTCAATTCATTTAATTTATTATTATTATTATTTTCAACGTATATAATTGGATATAGTTCAAACGAACAACTTCGTGATCCTGAATTTCTAGTTCAGAAACCTTACAGTGCAGCAAACGTTGGAAAATAAATTCGCTTTAACGGGGGTAACTAAATTCATTTTTCTCCTGCTTATATCATGCGGTAAAGTTTGAAGAAATATGACGAAGGATTTCACGTTGACAAATTGCCAGCATGGAAAAATATTTGGCACCCAAAAAAGGCGACCAATTTTTTACTTAAAAAATGCTTCGAGTTTTTGAGCTAAAAAAAGTTATTTAATTTTTGTTTTTGTCAATGTTTTGTATACAACATTCAAAAAAAAGTACCACGAGTAAATCTATTGCTTATTCACAGCATTTTCTAATTCGTTTAAATTTTAATTTCATATAATTATTTTCATTGTTAGATTTGAAAAAAGGTACAGTTGATTGCAGTGGGAGAGAGATAGTTGGTTGCTTTTAGCCGGGTTCGTACGTGTTCAACTATGCACAATAAGAGGTGGAAAAAAGTTTGGGTTAAATGTGCGACGTGAAACCGCAGGTGTATGTAAAGCTTCCCCGCACCGCAGTCATTGTATTACGTGAAAGAACGAAAGGCACGCCGGTGATAACCGCGCGGTTCCACGTGGTACAGTCGCGCGGCGAAGGTGAGAACATCTCCGGCAGCTCTGCGGTGCGCCGAGAAAAAAGCCCTTTAAAATCCTGCCGTACACTTGGCCGGCGTGAAATTTCAGAATGACGTTTCAACTTGGCGAACAAAACGCGAGCCTCGGAGACAAATGTTTTATTCTTTGGTTTCCCAGTTGGAGGGACAAAAAAACTGCTTTAGCTGTCTTCTGCTTGTTCCGTTTCATCTTTTCGCGTGAAATTAACCCACTTTTGCGCTTGCCTTTGTTCAACCTGCACTTTGTAGTTATTTTAGTGATTTTCAATAAACTAATATAAAATTGGCGTTGGAAAATAAAGTTATAAAAAAACGTGCATTTTATGGTCCATGTATTTTTATTAATATTTTATTTGAACAATTTTTTAATATTATTGAAGAATAATTTCAATAAAGTTTGCAAAATTGGATGCACATCAAATAATATAACGAATAATATTGCAAAGTAATGCAAATTGTTAAATTACCGATCAAAAGTATATCATTAGATTTTATGTACTCTGTAGATCCATAATTTACTGTTATCGCACGATCGCACCGATAACGTCATCAGGGTCATTTTAATTAGCCGAGTTTTCCGCACCGGAGTCCACTTTTTGTGCTCTTTCAAAGACCATTCGACCGGGGATGGAAACTAAAAACCTTATGAATGCCAGCCGGTATCTACTTTTTGGACGCGGTTCAAATATTCATTCGCACGTAGAGATCACATTACCTTCTCTCTTTTAGCCGACTCTTTAATGATAGTGTTTAAAGGCTACGAAGTCGTTCCAGTTATTTCAGAATCGTTGACAGTATTACACTACGAATTATGTAGATTTTTTCGTGCATGTGATGTGAAAAAGTAGCAGGAAAATATGTTCAACTCAGGTTAACTGAAAAGATTTAGTTAATCACATTTTCTTTGAAAATTATTTAAATTTGCAAAAGTAAAAAATATTTTTCAATTTTTAATTTTCGCAATAAATTAATCAAGAAAAATTGATGGATTTTCTGTTATTAGTTTTTTTTGTATCTTTTCCTATATGTTTTACAAAATAAAGGTTTTTTTTATTATGATATTTTTTATTATTTGTCTAATTGAATATTATTTTGTAAAATGTAAAAAGCAAAATAGTGTCACTGTGAAAACAAGTGTTTTGTTTTGAAACGTTTTTGGCGGGAAACCACCAAATATGTTTTAAAATAAAACATTAAAACGTTTTTCAAAACATCTTTGGTGTTTTCCCGCCAAAAACGTTTTAAAACAAAACACGTGTTTTTGTAGTGGTTTCATGCTTTTTGAGTAATTTTTTGTGTTTTTATCTCTTATCTCACTCTTACCCCACATTACCCTATCTTTGTTATTTAGGTTGACATAAATATATTTTGTAAGCTTTCACGAATGAAAATATTTTGTTGTAAATATTTGAGTAGTGTTTCTGTAAACATTTTCCTTAAAGCGAATCATGTTTTTTTAACAGCGATATCCCGAAATCCAAGCAAACATTGACCTGGTTTCATCCGCGATCGATAACGCACTCAAAGCGCGCTTTCTTATTTCCGTCATGATAAACAGAAATCAAGACCTAATTAATTCGCCGATAATTCGGTCAACAATGCGCCTTTCATTAATGCTAAAAGGGCAAACAACTGATTGGGGCTAATTTCTCGACTTTTTTCTGACGCGACAAAGAACGTTGGCCGATGAGATTAAAGGATTTAATCGGCCAATATGATCAAAGATATGTATTTACGAACTAATTGGAGGCGGGTTAGGAGTCGCTTCATCCCTTATTAATATTAGCGTGAGTTTGGCTAGTTATCGTTGTACGGGTACGCTCGTTTGTCAACGCTTCCCGTGATTAATTAATGTTCATTTGTGTAAAAATTGCATCGCACTCCTGAAGAGACTCAAACAAACGACGGTCTTTAATTAATCGCTCAACAGCCTCGATAATTGATAACGTTTCTGGCTATTTGCTTGTTGAAATTGATGAGGAACGAGTCTAAATTGTATAATAAAACGCTACTTGTTCTCTACCAGCAAAAAATAATGTTGACAAAAACCTTATTTTATTTTATTTCAAAAATCTTATTTTGAAATATCGTGACTGTTTTGCGAAACAAAATATTTTTCATTGGTGTTTTAAGGGGACAGTCATCAAGCGAATCACTCTACAAACTAGTGTTTTATTGTAAAACACCAAAAGTGTCTAATGTTAAATAAATGAGCAAAAATTAAAACACTTTAAATATAGGTTAAATATAGGTTTTATATTTAACCTATGTTTTTAACATTGTAAAAACCTTTTAGTCTTTTAAAATAAAACACCAGTTTTTAGAGTGAAAAACCTACAAACTAAATGGCACGTCATTCGTTTGTTGTAAAAAAT